>JAOWAN010000054.1:13452977-13478005 GCA_028566635.1 Lobelia cardinalis | reverse complement strand
ATAGTAAAAAGTAAGAGAGAGATAGAAAGAAAAAGTGTGGGACCAATGAGAGAGAAAAATCAGAAATCAGAAATCATTGGTGAAAATCACCCATGAGAACGCAACCAATCTAATTTGATCTTTAAATGAAAATTGAAAAAATTGACCAAAAATTTAATCAAAAAATCTACTGAGTTGACATTATTAAAGGGGTATAATAGTAAACATACAATCCTATTTAAAGAAAGATTTAAAAAAAAACGCCCTTCTTCCCCTCCCGTTTCCTCCCCCTCCCCGACCTCCCTCCTCTGCACCCAAATCTGGGTTTCCCTTCCCCCAGAAAAAAAATCAGCAACAAAATCGCACCACCCCTCCTCCGCCCCTACCCCTACTTCAAATCTTGTCCGGCGCCTCACTTCTCTTCATTCTCCCAAAAAATTTCTCCCAACCCACACCGGCGACGACCCCCCCCCCGATCTGCTTCATCGAGAAGACGAAAGCGTCGGTGCAGATAAATCACCAAGGTCCAATCTGGGTTCTCTATTCATCTTCAACCATCGTTGTAGCCATAGATCTGACTTTGGATTTACAAATCTGGGTTTGAATATGCAGAGATAACGTTTGGTGTGCCTCTTTCATTGGTGGAATGATGGACATCAAGATGTTGCTCAGATCTTATTTAGGGTGGATTTAGCCAAAAATTTTAGAGGTGGTAAATTTTGATCGGAGGTGGGTTGTGCAGGGATGAACATTGCCGAAAATCTTGGCTGGATCTGGAGAAATATTAATTGCCAGATGAACATCTCTGGTATTGGTAGTGGTGATGGGGAGAGATGGGATTTACTTGGTTGATTGTGGTGATCGTACAGCTCGAATCCCTCTTGGTTTTGGTTCAGATTTGAATGCTTGGATCTTACGAAGAAGAAGCAGTAGAACCGTAGCATTAACAACTCTGGTAGGGATGATTGTCGTTCCATAACAATGGTGTTTAGTCTCCTGTTTTAATGGAGTTAAAGGAGAAGGGGTTGGTTTTTATTTTACTGGTGGTGAAGAATTAAGGCTACTGGGCAGGGGTTGGGGGTTTTTTTCAGAGGTGGTGGTGATGTTGGTGGTGGAAGTGGTGGTGGTGGAAGTGGTGATGTTGGTGGTTGAAGTGGTAGTGGTAGAAGTGGTGATGTTGGTGGTTGAAGTGCTGGTGGTGGTGGTGATGATGGTGGATAAACTAAGGCCATTATTGTCATTTATCATAGCAGAAGGGTAACAATGTCATTTTATTATTTTTCCCCAAATTTGTTTGACACATCACTGTCACATCAGCTCCACGTATGCAATTAAACGCCACGTCTGAAATTAAATCGATTGATTTGATTTTAAGGACCAAATTAGGTTTCGTTTAATATGTTGAGTATGAAATCAAGGCAAGAAAATAGGTAGGGACTACTACTTCAAAAAGTTTATAGGTTAGGGAACAAAATGGGTGTTTTGCCGAATTATTGATAAAAACAAACAGTAGTAGAATAAATCTGCAATTTTAATCGGATGTGAGATAATGATGTCATTAAAAATTACTCTCGAAATCAATTATTCTATTTCTAGACGTTTTATTCAAAAGAATCCACTTTTAAAAACTAAGCTATAAATATTTATATATTTCAATTTATTTTATTTATATTCAAAACATAATATAGTTATGCCACATTGTAAAAAAAATAAATATAATTTTAATACTATGATTTAAATAAAAAAAATGTAAAATTAAAAAAGGTCGACTTTAAACGTGGACTCCCTCCGGAGGTTTAAAAAACCAAAAGTGAGAGTAAAAACAAAGTATAAAAACGTGGAAGAGGTGACATAGGAAGCCGAGAAATCCTCTCCACTGTCTCCGTCCCGTTCCAAAGGGGTCCGTCCGTCACCCCCCCTCCCCTCACCTCACATATCATTTACATTGCACTGTGCGTGTGTGTGTTTTTCTGTGTGTGTTTTTCTTCTCTGAAACAACTCTCGAAGAAGAAGAAGACACACACACACACACACACACCTATCCTCCGACGACGACGAACCCTAGATCCCACCCTCAGAAGATCATCGAAATTATTACCGACAAATTAAGAATGACGCAGGAGGACGCATCCATTTCACTTCCGGAAACCCTAGAATCACCGTCATCCTCATCCGCTTCGTCTTCCTCCGATCCTTCGACGCTGAAACGAAATGTGTCGTTGAGTCGGCTCAATGCCAAGGCGCCCGAATTCATCCCCCGCTCCTCCTCGTCTTCCGATCTTACTCGGATCGTGATCACCTCCCCTAATCAACCCGGATTGATTCACGTCTATGCTGCGCCACCGCCTACTGCCGCCGTCCCTGTTCCCGTTCAGTACGTTCCGGTTCAGTATAACAATAACAGTAATAGCAATGTTAATAATGGTGGTGGCAGTCAGAAGCAGCAGCGTAAATTTGTCAACGGTGGGTCCGGTGGGTTCGTTGACGCTCAACAGCTTGAGCTTTCAGCTCAACATCCACTAAAATGTCACCCTGTTGATTCGGATCGTTCTAGAAGTGGCCATGCCGGTATGGAAGATACTTCTCAGAAAGTTATTAATCAGGCATGTCAGCGTCTCCCCTGCCTTACGGCTTTGATTAATTTGAAATTGATACTGTAGCGATTGCATTTCCTTTTTTTGTGGATAGTGATACGAAGGTGGATTAGGTCATTTATGATTTACTGGGTATGACAGTATATTATATGGATAGTTTATTATGTAATAAGTACACTCACGAATGTAAGTACCGGTGGAATGTCTTTGACTGAGAAGGTTAATATATGTAGCAGCGCTCATTGCCTTTCACTCGAGATAAACGTTGTAGTGGCAGTCACTCACTCGAAATTAGGGTTTTTAAGAAGACCATAGGATGTTTGCTGTAAGTAAGGCCAACTATGTTTACCAAACTCCCTTGATGGGTTGGCCTTTTATATTAAATCATGATTCTATTAGAGTGCATTCTAACTTGCATAAAGTAATCATTGAATCTTTTGAAATACTTAGATTATTCATCTCCTAGTTAGAAATATTATTTTAGATAATATGATATTGCCGTTTCCTGGCGTGTTTTTGAAGTCAGCAACATGCGACACAGCATGTACCTGGACACTCGTATCTGTATCCACATTTCACAGCACACTTTTTTTCAGAAGAATAGCTATTATGATTCACATGACTTCCAAATGCGTACCACTGCATGATAAAATCATTTATAGTATAATGTCAACTCCCAGCTTTTTGAATTTACTAATTTACCGTCTACAGAGAAAAGAGTTACATGTCCATGTCCTTATGGTTTCTTAATTGAATTACAATGCAGTCAACTCTTCCCTGATACTAAGAAGGTGCAGAGCTTGGCTTTTATGATTATCTGTAACTTCTTTATGATATGGTCCTATGGATCTTTACAAGTGTGAATCTAGTGGATAGCTACTTAACTAAATTGGTTTTTACCATCTAGAATATGGGGATATGTTTGTGAACAGTGGATATCACTTTGAATTATTTTGTCCATATATTCCACAAAGGAGATATGTAAGCCAACTTTTATGTCGATTGCCTCCATTGGAGATTTAAATCACCTCACTAACATTTTTTTATTAATGACCTCATGGTTGGTCAACAAACTCGAACTAGGATAAATGGTCGAGTAAGTGCACGTCCAAACAAGATAACTCTATTTGTCAGGGATTTTGAAGGTGAATTCACCTGGAATTCACAAAGGTGGTTATTTGAATTTAGGTATTTGACTATCAAGTTCGTGGAATGCCCCCTTTTTCGTCAATCTCGATAGATTCAGTAAGATAGACCTTTAATTTTTTCAAGATCAGCATGATCGGTTTTTATATACCTAACCGATGAAATCCTTGAATCAATTTCATTGAACAAGAAGTAGAGGTAGGTTAAGGGAGATGAAGATGAATGTGGGCATGTGATGTGGCAAGAATTGTTAGTGGCGACCATAGTGGATAACGAGTGTTGCCGTATCTGGACAACCTCTTTGGTGTTGACACATCACATTTGCATTGACATTGCAAGTTTTTTTCTCTCTATTTTTTCTATTTGAGTTTTTGTCAATCTACACCTCCTAAGATGGATATCTTAATAACCAGTAGGATATCATTTACTTCACTAGATCTCACTTTTTATATGCCCAGCTCGTAGTTATTAAGCATTATTTGAAATTTATTTCTGAATAATGACATAAACACAAGTAAAAACAAGTGCTGATTTATATGATATGTATTGACACTCTTAAGAGACTCTAATGCTCTCCTGCTTGGTGGTATCCAGGGTGGAAGATACCTGAAAACACGAGATTCTTGGCAGCACTTTTACTTTTAGTGGATTTTGTTTTAACGACATCTAGGGATTCTAGAATGCGATTTGCTTTGTTCCTTTTCGTGGGTTGTTTGCTACTTTTTCTCCTCTTTGGGCTTTATGTTTCTATTAATAAAGATGTATCAAAAGTCTTATCACTTAGGAATCGAGGATAGAGGTTTACAATCCTAGAGCAAACCGTGTTCAAATAAAGGTCGTTTCATTCTTTGTTGTTACTCCTTTTGTCTAATATATGGAGGCCAACTTTACCTTTATATATTTTTTATTTCCCCTTATGTCTCAAAGTTTTCGAACACTTACATATTAAATGAACTTCAATTAACTAATGTTCCATGATTTGTGGACACGGACGAGTGTCGATGTCGGACACGGTGACCGTCAAAATAAAGACACAAAGGCAGGACGCTCTATATGTATATTTTGTTAATAGATATATTAAACAATTGATGAATTTAAGTACTTGTAAAGGCTTTACGTTACTTCCATACGATCTTTTCTGGCCATTTCTTGATTTGGGACAAACATCCAATCCTTTGAGGGATTTGGTGGAGAAGTTCGCCTTTCGTGAAACAAAATTTGTTAATATATATTAAACAATAGTTGTACATAAGTACGTGCAAAAGCTTTAAATGTTACTCTCTTACAATCTTTTCTTGGCCGCGTCTCAATTTGATACAAACAACCAGTCCTTTGAGGTATTTGGTGGAAAAATTGGCCTTTCACGAAGCAAAACCATTTTCTTTATGGAAACCTAACTTTGTGTTCCATACATGGACACACGTGTACAACACGGCTACTCTATGCCATTGATTGTGTCCACCAAATTATATCTAATGCCCATAAGGTCCCCAACAAAATTAACGAAGTGATGAATTAATGTTATTAATAGAGAGCTAAAGATTAGACTTGCATGTATGAGGACTTCTAAATATGGAGCTTTTGACTACAGGACAAAGAACACGAAATAATGTCTTTGTGTTTAATGCTTTTACATGATCAATAATTTTCAATTACGTCTCTTTGTCCATCCCTTGGAAACTGATAGAGAGTTCGCAAAAGGAAATGAATCCCTTTCATTCCAAACATCATGTTCTCATTTCTGAAGATATTTCAACATCTTCAGGGATACGTATCATTATGCTCTGTTCTCATATTTAAGATCTAATTTAATCGCAATTCGTCAGGATCATATGTTTAATTTTGCCTTTGCACCCTTTTTCATGAATTTGTCTATGTACTGGTCTTATATCTTTTGAATCTTGCTTTGATCTTTTGTGAACTTCAAACATTTTGTAGGTGGAATTCTATTTCAGTGACTTAAATTTGGCTACAACCGATCATTTGATGAGGTTCATCAACAAAGATCCTGAAGGATATGGTACGATCTTTTATTATTTTATTGGTGGTAACCGCGTATTTGTAAGATTTTATATCTTCAGTATTGATATTCTATATTGAATGGTAATGATGATTATTTTTGATTGATGGTAAATGGATGTTTTATGGAGTATGTGTGGTTAGTTAAACACGGAATAGGAGTTGTTATTAGTGATATTAACATAAGTTTAGCTGATTTTAGAAATACCAAATAAAATTTGGCAAAATAATTAGTCTAGATATTGGCTAATACACAACTAGTTAAAGGGGAAAGAGGGAGAACCAAAATTGTGCGAAAATGGAGTTGTTTTATGTAGAAAACATGTTCTTGTGTTAGCTAGAACATCGTTCAAAACTAATTTTGTTCTTGGATTATGTGAAGAAACTAGCGAGATCAATTTACCTCTGGTCTGATATGACACAAATCTTGCAACTCAAAGGATACCTCTTTCAGTAATTTAGAGATCTAATGGTGTCTTTTTTTTTTCCCTGAACTAAATTCCCCAGTTTTTTAAATCTAGTAATGTGAAGGTTCTTTCACATTTCTCGAATTTCTGTTACAATATTAGAGGTCAGGGGGTGGACTATTAATGTTATTAACCTGTACCTTTCTGTACGGCTAAATGGTTTTTGATTCGTGAAGGATTAAAACATAGATGATATAAAGAATAATGTTCTGGATGAGAAATGGCAGACTGTATTCCCGAAACTTACGACCCATTGTCTTGACCACTCTCATCCTCAATTGTTTTTCATAAGATTGGATATGTTAGTAGAATTGGTAATAAGAGTGACCATTACTTGGACATCCACAATATAAATAATCTCAATAAATCTACATCATATGAATCCATTGTGTAGTACTAACTTTAAATAAATGACACATCTGGTTCCTTGCGTAGAATAAAGTGGGTATAGTATTACCACACGGGTAACACAGGCACTGTGTCTCTAGGTGTTCCACCTTGCGCATTTATCAATGTATTGACCTATACCGTCTGCTGCCAGCTGAGAGGTGAGATGTCAGTATGCAAATCGATGGATGAAACGCGTGGCCGTGGGGGACCGTAACCGCCCTTTGTGTTCTCCACCATTGGCTGTTTGCTACTATTAGTTCCAAATTATCGTTTGTGACTTCCATCTAATTGAACTTCAGTTCCTCGCTTTTATTTACCTTAATATTAAGTTTGGCTGTTCTTTTTATTGTGCATATATGCTTAATGATTTAGAATGTTTCTTCAATGTTTTTTGTATCTTTGGGCTACTTCATTTGAAAGAATAAACTTTTATTATATAGTTTTGTGTGCTTTAGAACTCTGATATTTAAACTATTTTCAATATACTCTCTGAGCCTTGTTTCAATCCTATTTGACAGTGCCAGTATCTGTTGTTGCATCTTTTAAAAAGATTAAAGCTCTCAGTATTAGTAACTCCCAACTTGCTAGTATCCTGAGGAGCTCGGCAAAACTAGTGAGTTTTCTTAAAAGCTTTTCCTTGGATACACCCCCCCCCCCCAACACACACACACCCATATATATAATGTTTTTCTTTCTCTCGATTGTTTTTCTTGCTTTAGTAGTTTTTCCAAACGAACTTCTAGGCCAGCTTATATTTCTTCATGTGACATTGTAGATGGTTAGTGAGGATGGAAAGAAAGTTAGACGCCAGCAACCCCTGACTGAGTCGGATATGGAAGAGCTACAAGTAGGTTCATGTTTGTTGTGTTCTCAAATTACAATCCGGAAGTCCAGTTTTAGTATTTGATATTTCTTCCATTTCGGAAAGATCCTCTATCCTTTGAGGTGTTCCACCTTAAGATTGCCTATTTATTATGAACATTAAATTTCTAGGATGTTATAACCTTTTTCCACTATTCTTTCAACAAACAAGCTTGTTATTCGTACGGATTCTTCCAATTATTTCTATTGGAAGTAATTGGATATTCGTTAGAATGTTACTACCTTTTCGCGTGGACATTTTGAGTGGATGTGGAACAGAGTGAACAGATAGTTTCAGTAATCAGCTTCACGATCCTTGATATTGTATGTGGTTTCTAGGCTCGAATAGTTGTTGCTGAAAATTTACCCGAGGACCATTGCCACCAGAACCTCATGAAGATTTTCTCAGCTGTTGGGAGGTACCTATCTTCCTGTTTCTAAAAAGTGTAGACCTTCTGTGTGAGAAAACTGATGTAACTGTTGGTGCAAATTGGTTTTCTAATCCTTCTCTTTGGTTCATCATCAGTGTGAAGATGATCCGTACCTGTCAGCCCCAACATTCCAATGTCGGGACATCTTCAGCAACCCGAGGGCCAAAGGCAGAGGGCACGCTCCTCAACAAGGTATTTTTTTCTCTCTTATTATACAAGTAATGGCTATTTACTATTCTAAGAAGTACTTGTGTTTGTTCCCTTTTATCTATGTTACCTCGACCTTCATTTTCCACGATTTTCGACAAGGCCAGGGTATGGGTATGGGCCACTCGTGGGATCCGGCAAATGGAGGGTGGGTACCGCTAGGGCAGGCAAAAAGGAAGAGAGAAAGAGACGAAAGGAAGGGGAAGTAAGATGCCTCTAAAAGTGCTGGAGATTGATGTTTGATGGAGAGGTTAGCACACTGAAGATAGAAGAAAGATGCTGAACCCTTCAATTCTGCAGCACTTTTGAGGTCCAGTTGGTTGGGAGGAACTAAATATAACTCCCTAAGATTGTTTTTTCCTTTGGTTTTTTGGGTGGGTGAGAGGGAGGAGAAGAGAGATAGAGTTAGTGAAAATAACTCTATGATTGTGACAGGTTGTAACATATGGGGAAAAAACAGCACAATTAAGCTAGACCATATGGCCGACATTCTCAATAAAACATGGATATATTAGTTGGAATCTTCATTCTGAACTGAAATTGCACTCTTTCCCCCATGGCTGATTTACTTATAGGGATTATTGCTGTTAAAGTTCATCAACTAGGTTACTTTTTTGATTTCTTACCTTTTTCACCCTTGTAACGGACTGAATCAAATATATGTTTACTGCGTCTTGAATGGGCGTTGGTGGTTGGACTGAATGGGATTATCTCCATGTATTTTTAGTGCTTTCTGAAGATAATGAGCTGGATGCAGTTTGTTTGTGATCTCCTTTTGTTTACTTTGGCAGGATTTATGGTTTCTAGCATCTAAATGATGTAATATTATTGTTTTCTGTAGTTGCACGCATTTGTGGAATATGAATGTATTGAAGTGGCTGAAAAGGCAGTAAGTACCCCCTTTTTTCTTGTTTGCTGCCTTCATCAATCCTTGTAAAGCAGACTGAATGAAGTTGCCATTTGCAGGTTGTGGAGTTAAACGATGAGGGTAACTGGAGAAATGGTCTGAGAGTTCGTTTACTGCATAAGCGCGCAGTACGTGCCAGGCAGTTTCTTTTACTTGGTTGTGCAAGTTTGCTCTTGTATTATTACATTATTACTCCTAAACTACTAGTGTTCGATCACTCAATTACCTGGCTGTATATGAAGATAACTCAGTATTTTGCTAGATGCTTAGATAATGGGAATTTACTGTTGAAGCTCAACGTGTTCCTGTCTTGACGTACAAAGTAACTTTAACAGGAGTAAAATGAATACTTAGTCGCTTTAGTATGTGTGTATATGGAATTGCATTCAGCAACTTCATTTTGGAACCTTTTTCAAGATTTGTTTCGACTTAAGAAATCAACCTCCTTCCCATTCTAAAATGAAAAAGGAAAAAGGGAAGATATCACAGTCAAGGAGACCACAACTTCACCTCTAAAATTCCAACATCATGATATTATTCTAACTGGTCTGCATTCAACAATCCCGATTACTATTGTTGTAAATGTTTGTTCATTTCGGCTGTCTCCTGATGCATTAAATATGAAGATGACGTTCATGGGCCTTTTTTAATATATTTTTAAAATTGCAGAAGTTTAACCATGCGAGAACAAGATTGATTCCTTTTATTCGCTTTTATTGATATTCTGATAAGCTGTACTTGATTGTCTCCTTTAAGACACAGGCTAAACCTACCCAGGTACGAGGGAAGAGAGCGGGGCAAGACGGTGAAACTCAGCGGAAAGAAGATGGTGCGTCTACATCAGAGCAACATGAGCCGAACGAGAAGCATTTAGAAGATTCTTCTCGACAATCTGATGCGCAGTCACATGAGCATGCAGTAAGTTCCCTTGATTCGAATCTAGTTTATCTGCCATTTCCCATGGATGTTGTGTGTGGACAATAAGTCAAACGATTCGAGTTACATGATCGCTTTATGTGTTCTGTTTGGTATTTAGGAGAATCTGGATCCTTCGGCAACTTTAGAGTAGATGTAGTAAAGGGCTATGCTTGGGTAGTTTTTATCCCCTATCTGCTTGTAACATCATTCAGTGTATACACATCCTTTTCAAGTTATTGGGTAATGATCTTCCAACCCGAGTAGGTGCAATTTATATTATTAAATTCCACGTTTTTAAGTGTTCGTAAATTTAGGTTACTTATTTGACATATTATTGAGGTTATGACCCTTTTTTTTTTACAAGTGGATACACGATGAACCCTAGAAGATCATTCGAGCTGGCTCTTCTTAATGATGACCTTTGGGGCAGTGAGATCCTAGCGGGGATGTGAATTTTCTGCAATTCCCTTTATTTGGGTGTAGTGAGAAATTATGAGGGCCTCACTGTATATTCTAAATTGATTTGATTAGTTTCAAGATATGTGCTGCTCCTTTTTTGGTATATTACCATTATTAATGTTTTCCTTGTGTGGAAGAGACTCGTCTATGCCCACGTAGCTGGATAAAGTCCTAAATTAAATATCTGTTTTTTCGGACAGGGGGGAGAACAGGTCAATGGGAAGGAGGGTGGACAAAATAAGAAAAAGAGCAGTCGTGGTCGAGGAAAGGGACGTGGGCGACCTCAATATCACATTCAGAACAACAATAACCATCGGGGGAGTCATATAGGAGCTCCACCATCAAATAGTCCTGTCATCGGCGAGCAGCCAGTGCCAGTCCTAGCCAAGCAACCTCCAGGGCCACGCATGCCTGATGGCACCAAGGGATTCTCAATGGGCCGTGGAAAGCCTGTTGCTGTTGGTACTTCATAACAAATTTCTAATCCAAGAAAAGCACAATATGTGGTTTTTCTTGAATGAGCAGTGTTCTGTTGTATGGGAAATGTGTCTTTTTCAGAGCCTGAGTCGATGACGGGTTTTTAACCGGGACTGTCCGAGGACCAATCTAGCAGTTTGGATAGGGTATAGTTTTCTCTGTTTTGGGTATATGGTATTGTAAGAATCTTGCAAAAACAACTGTGGTTTTGTTATTTTCGATCTTCCCCAGGCCTTCTGTCAATGTGTAGAATATGAAGTGAAAACCTTGGGGAGATCACGTATACTACATATATAAGACTGAGTATACAATCAGCAAGTTCAGTGGCATTAAGTCAACTTGCCTCAAATATGCAGTTCAATCTCTTACATTGAAACGCACACTCGACACTGTTTTCGTCCTTGGAAGGTTGATTCTTAATCTTGTGAGTTTACTAGAGATTGAACTTTTCAAGATTTGGTTTTAACTCGATAAAAACTTGGCCTTAGATTGCGTCGATGGGTATAATAGTGGTCCATGGAGAGGGTATACATTATTCACTTGGACAATCACTTCTTTTTACTCTAATGTAGTGGGGTTTGAGTAAATGATGACAGTTGATATTCTATCATAGAGTTCTGCTTGAGATGGTAATAATTGATATTCAATCTCAAGTGGATTTGAGAAGATGGTACCATTTGATATTACTACAAGGTGCGCAAAATCCATCTGTTTACCTGCCTACCTAGTCCAAGTTCATGGACAACCAGGCTAAGATGGACTTTTAAAACTCTAAAGGCCCGTGGTTGTGGACCTAGACTGGACACACACACACACCCCTAAGTCGGTCTGTTAGGCTCAGCTCCGCTCGATCCTATCCATAGCTTTGCCCTTCGAGGCTTCGCCTATCATGTACTTCCTTTTTAGGTAAATAGTTCGTTATTCCTTTTTTGATTGTATCATATTAAGATTTGGCTTTTGCAAATAACATCGTAAAATGTGTTGGGTGGGGGGGGGGGGGGAGGGTTTCTTTCAAAATTTCATGTTCAATATATGATAGTTTTTTATAATTGTATATAACATAAATTATTAGAATAAATAAAAAATATATATGGCTAAAAGTACATAATTAACAAGTTTAACTTTCAAATATGTGCTATTTATTCAGGATGGATATATATAATTAACTTGTTGCAAATTACCTTTTTTTAGTTAGTATGATTAAATTTCGATCTATTTTTTATGAAAATTAACTTGTTACGAATCGATAAATATTATTATTAATAATTAACTTAATATTATTAGAAAGACTGAAGATTGGAAATGGAATCTGGAATAAAATAAATTAAAGGTAAATAATAATGTCTAAAAAATTGAGTTTTTTAAAAGAAAATTGGACACACATTAATACAGTTATACTTTTGAAAACAAAAGTATTCGTCAACTAATGTAAGTTAAGTTGTTTGTATAAAAAAAAGAACATATCCATACTTAGGGTAAAATACGTCTTTAAATGATTATTTGAATGAAATGACATATCACTTCAATGATATTAGGTAGAATGCAGTAACATTTTCATACATGTTTATATTTATTAATTCTAATGGACAACCTCGAACTACAAAGTTGTTAATGGTTCCCACCTACCCTATCAATTTTTCGCTTAACTTCGAGTCCTCCAACTGTCATCTTGAGCTAGGAAGGTTAATGATCCGGCATCCTTATGTCGACCAACACCAAGAGCTAAGTCAGGAATAGGGCAAGGGGGATAGTGATTGAGCCATATAAAGCTGGTTTGGTCCTTATCAAAACCTGGTATGCTTCGTCACATAGATCCACTCTTATTCTCAATCTCAAATTATTTCACGAGGTCCACACACTCGAGATGGATCACTCAAATGAATGTGGATACACTTTTAATTTTGGTGGATCTTTTTCGATTAGTATTAAAGAGACGATACAGGATTTTTTGTACAGCAACTAAAATGAAGACGCAGTATTGATGGCGCATCTGCCCAAGGCAGTAGCAAATGGAAATAAGCATCTCCAGCAAAGACTTGCCAGAAAAATACTACGGGTTGGCCCTAGAAAGTATTTCTTGTAGATAGCTGTAGCCAGACTCTTTCAGACTCCGCTTGACAGCACAATGGGATCTGATGGGAAAAAGATCTTCGGCCAACAATGCTCGTGTCTGAATACTTTATGAATACATAAGCCTGTCCATGACTAGTTTGACCATCATAGCCGCATCAACTGTTACTGCCACTTTGACCGTTGGTTTATTGCACCATTCAGTAACTTCGCCAAACCTGGTTTTGCATGAACAAGTGAATCAAACATGCACGTTTATGTGACATGCAAATTGCAGATGATATGATCAAAATTTCCTTTTGCTTATGACATGCTTTTAATCAAGAAAACTATGTGAAGTATTAAGGTTGAGGATATGATGCACCCCAGGCTAGCTACCTCTATAATTTTACTCAAGATTTTGTACCTATTACTAAATACTATAAATGATTTTAATGCTCCTGCGAGTCACGCCACAAATAACTCAAATACTGTCATTATGTTATTTATGTATATGTGAATCAAGCTGGAAAAGGGGATACTCAAACTAGTTTTTGCTTCACACAAGTTTTATTTTTATTTTTTTTAAATCAGCAAAGGTAAATATGATTGATCAAAGAACTATACAAAAACATTGTCCCCAAGTGTATAAGCCGGCCACAAACAAGAAGCAGGCCAAACAACTATACACCTAACAAAACAAAGCTATAGGGCATACCCCCGCTGCACAAAGAGGGCCTCGGTAAATAAAAGTGCCCAACCTACCAAGGTTAAGAAAGCTAAAAGCTAAACAACTCAGACCAAAGTCGATGATAACTCCACAAAATTATCTAGGACCCACAGGAAATGAGCAAAAATAGTCCTATATACATGGGTTTTGATCTAAAATATTATCCCCTTCACGAAAAGAGCACCACCTTCAAAAATCCGCTTGTTGCGCACCATCCAAATATGATACACGGTGCAAGCGAAGGCATTTCTCCTGGCCCTGGAATGCCAAGACGAACCCTTAACTTCCTTCTTTAGCCACTCGGCTGCACTATCCAAGGTAGACATTGATCTACGAAGCCCAATTCAGCCCCGAATAGATGCCCAAATGATGTCACTAACGGGGCAAGAAAAGAACAAGTGAAGAGTAGTTTCTGGATGGCACCCACATAAGGCACATAACGGGTCCACATCAAGAAAGGTCAATCTGTCCCGAGTATTAAGCCTTCCCCTAAAACCAAACCATAAGATAAAACTATGTTTTGGATTAAAAAGGGGACTCCAAACAAGGTTGGTCCATGGTTTGGGGGGACTAACATGCCGCAAGAAATCGTATGCCTGGGTCTTTGGGCTGCCCCGATCTTTGTGCCACAAGCCGATATGTTCAGCCACTATAGCCCCATTAGTGAAGTGGGAAAGGAATTGGTCCAACAGGTTTTTGAACAGCGGGGAGTCAATTGAGTACCACCTTGTCCCAAACAGATCTGCCCCAAAGGTATACATGATTCACCCATTGAAACCAGAGTCTTTCTGGGCACAAATGTTCCAAAGGGTTTTTGAGAGCAGTATTCCAAGCTTTCAAATTCCTGCCTTGAAATGTAGTCCTAAATCAGAAATCCTCAATTGAGCCACCTCCAGAAGTTTAATTCTTTATTTCTGCTTTTACAATCATTAACAATCCTTCAAATTAAGGTGGCATTCTTTTGCTAATTTGTAGGGGCCAGGGGGGCATTCAGAAGTGGAGGAATAGATTGCAACCTCCCTTTGCAACTATTGCGATGGGTGGATGGGAACCAGGGGGTGGGATGGTTATAAGAACTATCTATTTTTTTTGCCTGTGGGGCAGTGATAACTTCATTTACCACGTCTCAAAACACATAAATGAACTGCGCTTTTGAGAGATCAAGTGTTCCTTTTTTAAATGCAATAAAGTTCCTCTGCTGTACACTACTCTGGACAGAAGCGCTGAACCAATTTATGTAGCCATGTTATTTCCTTAGTTGTCATTGCATCTGGAAGTGCTTCAGGGTTTACTTCATTCCTTTTAAAAAGGACGTTTTAGTACAGCGAAGTTGGGGCAGTTGTTCAGATACGCCTAAAGTGTGTAAGCTAATGAAAATAACAATTTCTCTAAGGGTCTTGTTAACGAGTTCCATAAGGGCATTAGTTAAGCTAACGAAAAATATAAAGTGTTTATTTTGGAAATTGAAATTAAAGCATTGATGACTGTTATCATTATAATTTTTCAAGATTTCCAATACGAGAACTGGTTTATTTATACCTTTAGGGTACATGTTAGCATTTCCCTTCTTTAAATGGTCAAGATATACCAGCAACTCCACTCTCCAAGTGCTGTGCAAATTTACATGTTTACAATAAAAGGTGAAGAAAAGATAATTGCATGATATTTAGAGGAATCAATAAATTATCAATCAGTATGCTCTCTTTGCCCTTAATTAGATAATAAATTTAGGATTTCCAGAAAATTGCTCATTTTGTTTTGCATTACATTAGGTTAGGATTCCAACCAATACCCCACACACAAAAACGAGAAAAGAGAGGGGAAAAAAAGAAGAAGAAAGAAAGACAACGTGAGTGTTAAGAGAAATATAAGTTAATCCAATCACTGAACCTCATGATGTCTCCAGCAAGATGGTGAATGTGATAGAAAAATTATGTACCTTTTCTGGTTGTTAAAAAACAATGTAAGGCCCCTTGTGATGCCAGTTGTCTGGACTCGGACAACGCCCTCCATACAGGTGATTAATGAAGGGTTAGCAGCGGCAAGAATGACTGCTGGATCATGAAGATAAACACCTACAAGAAGTGCCGACCTAGTATCAGTAAATTAAGTAAATCAATGTCCCTATAACTCTAAATATGTCTCCCTGTAATAAACAAACCTTTTGTGTTGTAAGCATCATGATGGTAAGAGAAATACACATCTAAGATCTTGCACAGATATTGAGCAAGTTTTCCACTTGACTCTGCCAGTTTACCTCGATCAGCATCTATAAATTATGTAAAGCTCCATATCAGATAAGTAGCAAGATAAAACACAAGATAAATATAGCTAATGCAGGTATCATAACTTTATAATCAGGTCCTTCTAAGGCTTTCTCCTGGAGGGGACTTACATAGCATAATCATTGACACAGCCTACAGATGGTATGGCTCCTTTGTTCATCACAAACATAACACGTTTTCCACAATCAAACATGACAACATTTAAATGAATCTTATAGAGTTACACTCGATCAACCTATCACTCGCTACACCACGGGCCTTGTTAGGAATAAAGCAAAAGCATTAACAGATCCCGTATGCAACTTCACTAATTCAGACAAACGTGAGAGAAAAATAAGCAACCACAAGAAACACCAGATTTAAGTGATTCACCCAAACACCAACATGGAGTTACATGGGGCTACATCCACCAACAAATCAACGACTTTACTAGAATATCATGGAGTTATAATTTACATGGAATTATTCTCCCTATCCGGAAGACAGCAGTGGCACCAAAGGCACAACTTCAACAAGAGGCTAGATGCCTTCATATAGAAGCTTGTTGAATCCTAATCCTACAAGGAATCTAACCCACCTTCTATCCTACTGCATGTAGGAACCTCTAACAACTTCAAATCACATAGGATTACCAATCCTAAATATCCAATGAATTAGAGATATTAATTTCCCACAGGCATACATACATTCATATGATCACGGGCGTTGATAGTACTTCATGCTAGAGCTGTGCTATAGCTGTTTAAGTAGGTTATTTTCGATGGCCAAGTAGATACCTATATTATCCGTGAGTTCTAATCCATGGTAGAAATTCAAGAAGGTCCATTCCATCAGGAAGAATGTTCTTTAAATACAATTCTGAGGCGCGAGTTTGAATAATACTAAATAAAAAGAATAAACTTGATCAGATGCTACCTTGAGATCATATCACTTCAACAAAACAACGGAGCATCATTATCCTTTTAAAAGAGTAAATAATTTTGAAAAAGCATCGTTCGTTTGATGTTGAGAATCACAGCATACTTGGCTGGTTACCTGTTAAAATGACTTGATGAGTAACATTTATCCCGACAGCCAAAACATCAGCACCGCTTGTGAATACTATATCAGCAGCGACTGGATCACCAAAAATCTGCTTGTTCAACCCAGAAACAGATAAGATGTAAAGAATGTTACATATTGTGAGGTATGATAATACAATCATACGTAGCTATGTTTAGTAGGGCGTGCTAAATAATACCGGATAAGAAAGGGGAAAAGGCCAAATCCAGATCATCTGGGATTGTTGATGCCCAGTGAACAACAAAAACCATCAATGACATTTGACTAAGTATTAAGTAAATTGACTAGTGAAACTGGATACTTTTACTCTAGGTTATAATAATTTTAATATCCATAAAAGCAATTAACAGAATAACTATGACCAGGAAGGCCGAAGGCAATCCTCGAGGTATTTTCTGCAAACCAATCACGTGTACAAACTGTACAAAGGCCACCACTCTAAGTTTAGATGACAGTTGCATGCAGAGCCCAGCTCAGGGCCTAGATACAATCACAACTTGTTAGTTGTTACCACATAATCGCACATAGCAAATCTGAACTTGTCCTTGTACAGCTGTTCCTACTTTGCATGTGTCTTTTGCAACAGCTGCACCTAATAGAAAGCTAACTACCTATTTTTGACATGTTCAATGGCCTGAAATGTGCAAATGTCCTTGCACCAGCATCCAGCAGCTAGCCCACTGTCGTCAAGTGCATTTACCTGCTTGTAAGTGGCATGCAAGTGCCTGTTCACATGCTCAAGAATGGACTTTCCATCCAACATATATATTCTAGTCAAAAATTGCAATGCCATACATGTTTGTCACGATGCACAGCAACTCACGCTCAGTCCCTTCCAACTCAACTACTGACCCTTTCCTATACCTTTTATTAAAAAAAAATTATCTGCAGCAAACAATACAAATATCAAAATGAACAAGTAACTGTGATGCATAATTGCATTGGACACCCCAGTGCAACCAAACTAAACAATTATTGCCCAAACATGTGTTACCTATACTATGCGGATGGTATTGTTTCCTCTTGATAGGCTGTTGGGTTCATTCCTGGTATTTCTCGTACCTTGGTTTGGGGGTAACCCTACACTGTTTCTTTCTGGAATCTGGTTGCAGAAAGGGTGTTACAGCGTTAGGCATATCAATGTCTGGAAAAGGAGTATTCTCTCTTGGAGGAGGAGGGGGAAGGGAGCTATACCCGTCTTAGATTCTGTCTGTCTAGTATTTCATCATTCTTTTATCTTTGTTTAAGAACCTTTGTGTAATTGAGACTAGTGAGAGAACTTTGAGCACTTTCTTCTGGGAGAGGTTGCGTGAGGGAGGTAGCGAAGATTTTCTGTCTGAAAGCAAGTGTCCCCTCCGAAGGAAGAGAGTGATCTAGCTCTTGGGAACTTTGTGTGCAGGAACATATCCTTCCAGGAAAGAGACTTTGACATTTTCCTCGAGAACAGCACTATCTATGGCATAAAGTAATCAAGACTTCAAGAGCAAATTTAGGGTGCAGAATAATCAGTGGGATGCCAGACTGGTGCTCCATTTAACATAGAAGTCTCTGAAAATCTACCTATCATTATTACCAGTTTCTCCCTTTAGCTCGATTTACCAAACTCTGCATCTCTTTAATAGTCTCACAAACGTTCAGTATATTTCACAAGCCATGTCAAGTGTCCACACTCTATTTTCGGATCTTTTTGAGCTGAGTCCATGTATCCTAAAATTCATTCTATCCGCAGAACTAGTTTTAGACAAGACCTGCACCCAACATCCGTCAACCTACCAGGCACCAGCAGTGACATTCAGCAATACTTTGTTATGTATCGAAGCATTGGAAAACAAGCTCTCCACGCAGTCATGAAAATAACACACCAGAATATGGTGCATAAATACTGCAATATGGGTAGGCCCACCTTTTTCCACAATCATGTTAGTGCATGGGCCAAGTCTCTACGGCTATCAAAAACACATTGTTAATTATGAGTTTTTATATTCGTGGTTGTCTTAAGAGAGAGAAAGACTGGAAACGACTTTCGCATGCGGTTATTGTTTGTAAAATGAAAAGTTGGTAGGAAATTTGAGCCTATTTGTAAACAGCAACTCAGTGGTTCTCCCTTAATGCAAGAACTGTCATTTTTATCTGAATCGAAGCCTGCTAGGACACATGGTACGGTAGCAGCCCACGAGTGTTGCTTGAAGGTCCTTAGCTACTCTCCTCCTAGCTATTGAATGTCACTACAAAGGTTGGAATGTCCATGAGCCACAATCTGTGTGCTCACTTCTTTGGTTTTCTTTGCATATCATTTATATCGAGTTCGTTCTAACTAAGCTGCCAGTCATTTGGGCAAGAAATTTGTTTGTGAAATTGCCCATACATCAATATAGAATCATCAAAAATATGACACCTTGAATCCCTGAACAGAGAAGTGAAAACCTTACATTTGCCTCAGCAGCTGGATTCACATTCCCGTTTACTGCAAAAGCACCACCAAGAAGAACAATCTGACCAATATTTTTGGAAAAAGCAGGGTCCAATTGAATAGCCTGAACCAAAAGATAAGCCAATAAGCACTAAGTTCCATAAGTTTATTGAATCACGTTGAGAAATTTAAGGAACCTGACCAGTGATATGTTCGTAAGAGGGCCTAGGGCAACCACAGTGACTTCTCCAGGATAAAGGTTAGCTTGCTGGACGAGAAACTCAGCTGCTGACTGTGCAATAGGTTTTCCTTTTGGTGGAGGAAAATTTTGATTTCCAAGCCCATCCACCCCATGGACAAAATCAGCAATACGTAGTTTTGTACCTTTCTTTACATGAAACAAAGCTATTATGGCATCAGCAATTGTGATGTAGAAGGACTAGCAGTTAATAGTTATGGAATTTGGATTGCTTATGGGAGGGTGAAATTGTAGAAGTAAGTATGTATAAGTTTCAGAGCTGAAACATGAAAATAGAACAGACCATCAAGAGTGTCAAAATAATAATAATAATAATAATAATAATAACAGACCATCAAGAAAGATACCCAAAAAATTATTTCTGGTTCAACCTGCGTACCTGATAAAGGAAAAAAAACAGGAATACTTTCTGAGAGATGCATAATGAAAAATACAACTGTATCTTTTTCACTTTCCCTAGAAAACCATTTTAGTACAGTAAAATGGATGTCCTGAGAGGAGATCAAATTGAGCTTGTCAATTATGGTCAAACTAGGCATCAGAAGCATTTGAAAATCACAGTTTGGGCATTTGTTATATTTGGCATAGATTTTGCATCAAAAGAAGATGACAACAGAGCAAGTGTAGCTCATTTGAAAGACACAATTTTTGACAAACAAGAACCATTGTTCAAAAGATTTTGATTGCAAACAAAAGTTCAAGTTTGACAAAATATAAAATAAAAAAAGAACAAAAGAGGTTAGAAGTTGGAAAAAGATATAATAAGAGCATGAACAATGATCAACGAATTGTGTTCATTTCTCTCTCTCCTCCAACATGAAGAAAAAAGAGGGTTTAGGGCATGAATAATAATGAACAAACTTTTTTGTTCATCCCTCACTCCTCACTCCTCACTTCTTTCTCCTCCACCTCAATAACAACATAAAAGATGAACAGTTCATATTTGTTTCTCTAGTAGTGAACACAAAATATTTTGTTCATCCCTCTCTCTCCTATTTTTTATCCTCGCTTCTCTCTCCTCCACCTCACTAAGCATATTTTGTTTATTTCAACACATGCTTGACATGTGTCCGCGGGTCCCTCCAGCCTCGCCATGAACAACAGTTGGATTGTTCATATTTTGAACAAAACTCACCCTGCTCACGAACAAATTTGTTTCTCTCCTCATTAACAAGCTTTGTTCATCACTATAGCTCATTTTCTTTGTTCATGAGGGAGGAGGGGGGGGGGATGAACATATTTGTTCATTATTCATGTTCTTAGAGCATGAATAACAACGAACAAGATTTTCTTGTTCACCCCTCACTCTTCACTTCTCTCTCCTCTACCTCAATAAAAACATAAAAGATGAACAACTCACTTTTGCGTTCTCTAGTGATGAAAAAAAAAATTGTTATCCTTCTCTCTCTCTCCTACCTTTTACTCTACCTGACCACATTTTCTATTAGAAACAAAATTTGGATCAAATTAAAAATTGGGATCGAATTGGGTATTTTGCTCATTGCCATGGGATGGATTATTTCCACCAAAAAGAAAATTATGAGGATTCATAATTTGTAGCCAAATAACATATATATTGAAAATTAAGAAACTTGGGGAGAGAAGAACTGAATCAGATTTTGTGTCAAGTCTTAGCAGAATTGATCTCAATTTATAGAGAATGACATAAAGTAACCGTTTGTATTTTTTAAAGGTGTTTTAGACATTTTTTAGCCGTAAAAATTTGAAATGCAGTTGAGGAGATAAGATGGACACGTGTCGAGAAACGATTGGCCAACCAAAAATGTACAAGTCTTTCATTAAAAAATTTTCTCCCGGTCATGCATTCCCACCCACCGATGAAAAAGAAAAGTTGTGTTCATCATTTGAACAAAATAGATTTTGTTATGAACAAATTTTATCCTCTCTCACGAACAAGGATTGTTCATTACTTTAGCACTTTTTTCTTGTTCATGGATGAGGAGAGAAATGAACAAATTTTGTTCATTGTTATTCATCCTATTATAGTGATGAACAAAAGTTGTTCATGAAGAGAGAGAGAGAGAGAGAGAGAGAGAGAGAGAGAGAGAATGTTTTGTTCATACACAAACCCCATTTTGTTAAAAGTATGAACAAAAAATATCTATGTTCAATTGTTCATGAGTGTGGTAGGGGGGGGGGGGCAAGCATAAAATATTGTGGGATAATTTTGATTTGTTGGAGAGGGAAAATGTTGTGAGGTGGGGTAAAAGGTATGAGAGAGAGGGATTAACAAATTTGTTTGTTCGCCACTAGAGAACACAAAAATGAGTTGTTCATCTTTTATGCTCTTAGTGAGGTCAAGGATAAAAAGGCGAGGAGTGAGAGGTTCATCATTATTCAAGCTCTAAGTGCATAATGCATGAGAAATTAAGCTGGGATTTAGAGCAAAGAAAGGTGTATGTACCGTGATAGTGACATGGGATCCTTCTGCAACTGGAATATCTGTCCTCTCAGCAACCTCCAACTGAACATGGAAAGAATAGGAGGTACAAACAAAAGAGCATGAATGCAAATTCTGGTACATTAGTACTTGTACAAACTATCATGACATATAATGGCAGTAGGTAGAGATCATTAACTTTAAGTGAAATATAAGTATAAACAATTGTTCAATTTAGGAGTGAAACCAAAATACCAAGTGATCCAACTAGTGTTTCCAGAAAATAGTTCTAACAGACTAGTATGTCAATCGGAACTATCACTGAATGTTCCTAAGATAGGTTTGACCCGCATACTAGCATTGTGGTTGGCACCCGATCAAGGGGTGGAATCCTATTGAAGACAGTCTACGAGAATATGAACCAAGACTTCCACTAGCAAAAACCTAAACTTTGCAAATAATTTTCTTTTCAAATCAGTTTACACACAAACCCTAGTATGTAGGAGTACAATAGCAACGCACTCCCTCCACTTTCTAACAAACTAGTACAACAGTCATATTCACTAAACCACTAAGGATCAGATCATGAAGCTAACATTACCACATATCACCTATATCACCAACATCGTTAACATCACGAATATCATCAATATCACACTTAAATATCATATATCAATATCAAACACTTTCCATCTATTACCCCTATACCTACACACTTTCACAAATCAATTCAAACCTTTCACATCATATTCTCTCTTTCCTCAATTTTTTCCTCACATTCAAACCTTTCACATTACATTCTCTCCTCACGTCACATTAAAACCTTTCACATCATGAGGATAATTTGGTCTTTTAATTCATAAACACATATCACTCGTATCATCTCATATTCATATTATAAACAGTACTATATCACTTCATATTAACATATGTTGTCTTCGTGATCGGACCCTAACACAGTTCTTCATAACTACTTACATCCTATAAAACTACACCAATAAATGAATATGAAAATTTCCCGAGATAACCCGAATTAAAGATGTTTCTTCATTTGAAAGTTTTGGGCTATTTTCGGGAATAACAATTAAAGTATGAGAAATAGATAACTTGGCAAAGTAAAGTACTTACAGAGAAAGATTAACACTACACTAAAGACTTGACGCATCTCGAAAAAGCTATAATTGTCAAATCAATTAATCAGAGATCGAAGAATTAGATACACACAACGAGTCCACTCTACTTAAGACCAATGATAGAATGGCACAACGGGTTATATAATTTTTCTAGATACAACTAGTGGATGTTCAGAAGAATTCACAGAGAAGGGTAAAACTACACTAACAACTAGAAGTATCCCGAAAAAGATACAACTTTCAACGCAATCAATCAGATGATGATGGTAAGGAGGAGGAGGAGGAGGAGGAATACCAAATGCAAGGCATTACGAGTGGCAAGAGTGGTGTAAACGTTGCCGAAGATGGTGGTAAGACCAATCACATCCAATTCGGGGGACTTTAGTGCCACAAATATTGCCATTGCATCATCTGAATAACACCCAAAAAAATTCACCAAATTAAAAAGTAGATTAAAAAGCAGCAAAATTTTCAGACATAAATCCTCAATAAGAATTAAAGATTGAAAGATGTTGTATATGGAGCTCAAATTAATTAACCAGAGATTGAGGAAAAATTTGTGGAGTTAAGGTGGGTACGAATCGAAAAGGAGGAAAGAGAGAATTAACCGATTCCAGGATCGGTGTCTATGATGATCTTCTTCTTCTTGGGTGTTGCTGCCATTGTAAGAGTTTTAGAGAGAGAGAGGGAGAGATTGAAATTGATCAAAAACCAGACAGATAAACGTACAAGGAGAAAAAGGAGCCGATTAATCTCAATTTTTTAATTCTTTGCGGGTGAGTGACGTGTCCAATTGCATCCTCGAGATTCTCCGGTACTACGTACGCGTCAAGCAAAATCTGACGAGAGATTAGGCTCGCGATCGTGTGTTAGGAACACGATATAATTTGCCTTTAGGAACCATTAAGTTTCGATCACGAAGATTACATAAGTTAATATGAAGCGATATGATACTGTTTATAATATGATATGATATGATACGAGTGATATGAATTTATAAATTAAAAAACCAAATTACTCTCATGATGTGAAAGGTTTTAATATGATGTGAGGAGAGAGAATGTGATGTAAAAGATTTTAATGTGAGAAGAAAATTGAGGAAAGAGAAGAGAGAATATGATTTGAAAGGTTTGAATTGATTTGTGAGAGTATATAAATATAGATGTAATAAATGGAAAGTGTTTAATATTGATATATGATATTAAATAATATTTGAGTGTGATATTGATAATATTAATGATGTTAACGATGTTGGTGATATAGGTGATATGTGGTAATGTTAGCTTCGTGATCTGATCCTAATATACATATACATTATAAAATGTACATAATAATTATATCATTAATATATTTATAATTATTATGTATATTTTATAACATATATATGCATAATTTATAATATATATGTGCATTGGACGCTGCTAACACAACCGAAAGCCTAGGCTCTCAGTATACCAACTGTACGCCTCATGGAGCTTTGCAGAGTACGAATCTTCTGTTTCATTTCCTATTTTATTTTTTTAAAATTCTGTCCTAATTATTTAAAAAAATAATTTTAAATTTTAAAATTTTAGTTAAATTTTAATTAATAAAATATATGTCAATATTTAAAAGATATAAAATAGTAGATAAAACATTAAATAAAATAAAAAATCCGAAAAGCTCTACTTATCACATCACATAGGGGTCCATAAAATCAAACCAGGCCCAAATCTACTGTTATCTGATGTGCCTCAGCACAGGAAGGGGTATTTATGGCAAATTCTATTAAGCGCTTATGCGCTTGGTGCAAGAAGCACCCCTCCGCAATGTTCATCATATAAACCTGCTATGTTCATTGATTA
>JAOWAN010000054.1:13442330-13452877 GCA_028566635.1 Lobelia cardinalis | reverse complement strand
TTCATTGATTAAACGTGCTATGTTCATTAATCAGAAAATAAATATAAATTATGATATTATGTTCATCATTTTCATCATTTATGTTCATTACATATTAAAAAACAAAAAAAACAAAAAAAAATCGGGCGGGCGCTTATAATATTAAGCGCCCATGCGCTTATAATATTAAGCGCTCATGCGCTTAATATACTTACTGGGTATTTATAGGCTGGGGTGAACTGGAGGTGTCATCTCCTTAATTGGCTAGGATCTTGACTCATCAAGCCTGGTCTGGGTTTTAATAATTAGGTCATTGAGGTTTCCATAATTTGCAATTAAGTCCTCCTGTTATCTTTTTCTTTTTCTACATTAGTCCTTCAAGTTTGGAAGCTATCAAGTAGGCCCTTTGCATTACTTAATTTGTTACCTAACGTCTATTAACGGATTGTGCCTTTGATGTAAGTAATTAGGACTAAGTATGCAAGCTTACTAATAGGACACTTTGCTATCCCTTTCAGTTTTAATCTACTCATTATATGGGTCATTTCAGTTATGCTTAGATCATGAATCGAATTTTTTTGATATTTAATATTTGATATTTGATTTTTCTTACTTTTTCACTTTACATATCATAGGTTCTACCATTTTCTTTTTATCTCTCTCCTACTTTTTCACTTTACATATCAAATATTAGAATCAAATATCGCACAATATCGTATTCCTGATCTGACCATTAGTAAAAATTTGAATCTAATTATCATTATAGGATTAAGAAATATACACTCATATGAAAAGTACGTGATCTCACATATTCTCTCTCCATTTCAAACATATTTTCATTTTTTTTTTGACTTTTTTTATCAATTAATTTTGACAGTAATTTGACGTATATTTATTATGTTTTACAATTTAAAACTTTAATTATTGAAATATTACTAGATAGATAATTAATAATTATTTTATAATTTCATAATGTTAAGTAAATTTTTATAAATATTTAATTAAATTTGAATTTAGTTCACTAAAAAAATTAAAATGAGAAAATTTAGGATAAAAGGAGTTTATTGTTGTTGTAAAGTAAGATTATACTAGCAAATAACCCGTACTCCTATTGGGTGGTGTACAAAAATATATTTATTTGATATAGTTGGATTTAAATCACTAATTAAGGGGATAGAATTATCAATTTTACTCTTAAAAATTTATTTTTAAGTGAATGTCTTCTACATATTATAGATACAATGAGACTATTATAAGGAGTGTTGTTTAATTTTTATTTTTATTATGAGTCCATAAAATAATAATGTATAATTTTAAAGTGACAATATTTAAGTAAAGATTTTGAATCACTACTAGAAAACAAAAAAATAGCTACGCTGAATTTATCTACGAAAAAATATTATCGCTATTTAGAAAACGGACAAATAGCAACGCTAAATTTATTTACGAAAAATTTCGTCACTAAATAGCGACGGATTCCATCACTGGAGATATAGATAGAGTCAACGAAAAGTCAAATAATTTAGTGACAAAATTTGTTGCTAAACTAAAGACCACAATGCATTCATTCTTAACCCCATTTAATCTGAGCAGTGTTTTTTTTTCCTTTAAAATCAAAGGGCTGAATTGGTTCCTACTATTCTTATTTCATGTATATACCTCAATTATATACAAAATTCAAAACATAAAAATAATCAAAATTCACAAATTCCTTTTTTTTTTCTTATCTAGAAATTAGCCTAATTAGTGAAAGTTCTCGATTTTCAATGTCATATCCATCCATAGTATAAACTTAGTGCAATTAATATACGTTTACAATTCAGAATATCAAGCTACTATAGGATTAATCTACAATCACTTACACCTAACATAACACATGTTCTATGAATCTTCAAGGACAAGGGCCACAAGTGGGCGCGAAGTCCACCGATCTAAACCCATAGCACACTGGTCCAATATGTGTTCGAGTCTCAAGTTTCGGTATTTTCCACCCAAGTCGGCTTAGAAAATATGAATATTGATGAAGCAAGAAGGTCGGGTAAAATGTAAATCCAATTTAGATTCACATCGAAGAAGGAACCACTTCTTATCGAGTCATGGATAATGTTTTCAAGGATTCAGTTGTGGGGGGTGGAGCCTGTTGAGAATGAACCAAAGATTAATTGTATCACTGCTACTAAAAGTGTGTGTGTGTGTGTGTATATATATATATATATATATATATAAAGAGTTGACTTATGATAAACACAAACTAATAACTATAAATCAAAATAATTACGTAAGTCAACATATATTTCTAATATGCCCCCTCAAGATGGACGTCAAGAACAGAGTTCGATCTTTTCACAAATGAAGAAAAGAGCACCTCTAGACAGTGGCTTCATCAAAATATCAGCAATTTGATTGCAACTTCTAAACAGTGGCTTCATCAAAACATCAGCAATTTGATCGCAGCTTAAACATGAGAAACTCGTAGATTACCTGTTGTCCAGTTCCCATATAAAATGAAAATCAATAGCTATATGATTCATGCGGGATGGAAAACAGGGTTAGAACATAAATATGTAGCTCCAACATTATCACAAAAATTACCTCGTGAACAAAAGCGAGTTTGAAACTATAGGGACCAAATTAAAGTTTCAGGGAAAAGAGGGTTTAGTCGAAAGAAAAGAAACCTCCAAATTTTGATTTGAAATCAACCTCTCGACTTCCAAAGCCAAGCAAAAAGTGGCGCTGTTGTTCGACCAGATCTCTCATCTCCGCTCGGAACATATGTCAAATCAACCGTCAGCCTCAAGAAAATTCTCCACCGCACCTGCCATGGCTACTTCGAACCCAAATGTACAAAGAAGCACCGAAAATCTCAAGAAGAAGAAAAAGCAGAAACAGAGCCCTAGAAGTCCTTTGCAACCTCTCAACCATGCGATCCCCATTTCCATTTCCAGAAGCAGTAGCAACAAGAGCGATTGCAGCTCCATTTCTTCTTCCATTTCTGTCGAAGCTCCTAAAGGTTGTCTCCGATTCTTCTCCAAGAAAACCCCTCTTCACCATAGTCGCTCCAAACCCAAATTTCTCACCAAAACCCCAAACCGTCCAACCCCAATTCTTTCCAAGGAAAACAAAAATCATGATCTTTTTCCTCGAAAATCACAGAAAAACTCAAACCATAAAGTAAAGACCTCTCCTTGGTTGTCTAAAATCGAACTTCAGGAGCAGCAAGAAAAATGGTGCTACTCAGGTGAGCCCTTCACTTTTCCTGGATTTGTGAATAATAGTACCAGTAGTACTGATCATCATGATTGTACCCCTGTTGGCAAATTAGCAAGTGGGTCTGTTGTGAAAACGGAAATGGGTAGTGATAATGATTGTACGTCTAGGGGGAATAATAGTGGTAGCAGTAATAAAACTAAAACACCTCCGGTTCAGTCCTCATTGTCTCCGGAAATCCAATGTGGGTCTTCCATGCTTGTTTCTGGAGCCACGCCTAATACTGCTACTACTTGTTATGGTGCTGGTCATTTTGTTTCTGGGGTTACTGATAGGAGGAAATGTAGACCCCGAGGTACTCTTATTGTTGGAGCTGGTAGTCACTCTTCGTCTGGACGTGTCAATCCTGATTTTGATGGTTCTGGTGGAATTGATGATGGGATTGGTGCAAGGGGTGTTAGAAAGTCAAGGGCTTCTTTTATTCCTTTGCCTGCTGAAGCCTCAGTGAGTTGGAATTTGTCTCCCTGTCATGAAGATGAGGGTGGCAGTGTTGTAGGTGATGGATTGCATCGGTCACAAAATTTGTTGGGCTCTGCTATGCATCATTTACCTAGTAAGCTTAACTCAAATATGTCTGGATATGGTAACTACAGAGGTCCCAGCAGTACTGATACTGACAGTGGTATGAAAACTAGGATTACTTTGCTCTCACCCAAAGCACTTCCAGAGTTTCAAAAGTGTTTGGGGTATTCATCTGAGAAAGTGGCTAAGCAGTCGTCCTCGGCTTCGCCTTGTGGCACGCCTGTTCTCTCACAAGGAAATAAAACATCTTCCCGGTATAATTTTACTGCAAGAAATTCTCCACTTTCAGAAGACTCTTTAGATAGTGAGAATGTTATCCAAACCCCAACCTCTGACTCAAGTAAAGAGAGGCATGTTAGCATATCTTGGTTGAAAAAGGAGGGCGATCAAAAACCCTGTTCTTCATATGAACTCGATTTGGTGACGGAACTTGTTCAGCAGTCAAGCTTATCTCCTAAGAGCCGTACATCACTGTGGGACCCTCTTGGTTTGAGTTATATGCTTGGAGACATGACTTCTCCTTCCAATTCTATCAGCCGTAGCCAACTACAGAAAAATAGTGATACTCGTGCTTCAGGTTTTTCCAATTCTACTTATGCGAATGTTTCAGAGTCCCAGATGAGGATATCGTGGAGGGATGGGTTGGTGAGTCGGATGTTTGAGATGGATGACTTAGATTTCTGTAGATTGTTGTCAGACGAAGAGAACGAAGCTGATGGATATCATAATGACCTGCTAAAATTGCATAAAGTGGGTAGCCTTAGTGTTGAGTTACAAAATGATGATCAGTTCTCAAATGATGGCCTTAGCTCTCCTGAATTTGTTGAGCATGAGGTGAAAATTGGCAGGAAAGAGAAAGCATTGCTATCCCCATATGAATCAAACCGCTGTGCTGAGTCTGTGTGCATTGATGGAGGTGAGCTCATTGCTTCTGGGGATTCAGATTGGACTCTTTGCTACAAAAACCTGTTGTTCCAAGTATGATCTTTGCATTCCATTTCTTTCGAGTATGTCTATCTCCAGTTACATGAGGTTTTTCTTGGTGGTATCAAGAAATGCCATTGAGGGGTCACATAAGGGAAATCTTCATTCATCGCTCAATGTAACATGTTAGCTTCTTTTGCTTCTTCTCTATGCGGTTATATTTAATTCTTAGTTCGGAAGATATTTGTTTATTAGTATCTTGTTCTTGTGCAATTCCTCTAATGAATCTTGCCTCTGAGGTCCGAGTCAGAAGAAAGACATGGATGATTTTAATGACGTTGTACTGTTATTGCCAGTTATTTTTTAATAGAATTCCTAGTCAATAAATTTTCCTTGTTCCCAATTTGTGAGTCCTGTTTCTCACTTTTGGTCGTGCCTGTTTCGGAGTACCTATTGTGCAAGTAACCTTACAAATGCAAATGGTCATGTGGCCCAATGGTACCAACCCTTCTCCCATAATGGAGCTCTAGAGTTCGAGTCTCATAAGAGTCAAAAAAAAAAAAAAAAAAAAAAAATTTACCGAGAAAAAAAGGTAATATTACAAGATTTATTATATTTTTATTCCAACACCAGAATCAAAAAAACATATAGGTATTGTGATGTAGAGTTTGTTATAATGATTATTCTCAAGGTCAAAAATGAATCTTGAAACGTATACATTGCAAAGTGGGTTTCCTGAAATAGGATTAGGGAGCATAACTTAACCATGCAAAACACATGCTATATCAGCTTGTGATTGATTTCCTAGACGACAAGTTGCCGAAGGATGGTTCATATTGATTTCAAGTTGATGAGATATTGAATAATGGTTCTTACTTATCTAGGAATCATTTTCTTCTTAAGTCATCTTCATAGTATTTGAAAGGCTAGTTTTCGTTGCAAGATGTTGGTGCTTGTTTATAGCATTGTGGGCTGTTAGGTATTATGTTGTGTATCGGACCAAAATGAAAGTGAGATTTTTCGCAGTCAGGGTGTTGTTTCTTGTGCTTAAGTATAGGGTTCAGCTTTTAGCTTCCTTATGGTCTTATGAATTGGGAGCTTTCAGGGGTGTATTATTTACGAATCTTATTAGAGATTGGAAAATAGTGCTCCACTTGAAGCTAACTTTTGGAGTTTTTGATTTTCCACTCTTTTTATGGTTTTGTTTTAGTCCTTTTTTTACATATTTTTTCTAGTCTTTGTTTCTTCTCTTTCTTGTCTTGGAGGACAGCTTGTCCTGTTGCTTTGTGTATTCTTCTCTTATATGATAAAGTCAGCTTCTATGATAATGAAAAATGAACATAGTAAGATGTTGATCCTGCTATGGGATATGCAAAGCTTGGCAGAAGAATTTAGCATACTCTCCATATAGAAGGATATACTTAACTTACACTCGTATATCAAATGCCTAACTGCAGTTAAGTATATCATAGACACTCAAAATATATGTTGGTAACCTCACTTCAGATAGACTGACCTACTTCACCTTAACCTCTCTCTAAACGTAAATTTCTCTCCAAAACCCCAAACCCTTCAAACCCAATTCTTTGCTAGGAAAAGGAAAATCTTTTTCTTGGCAAATAAAAGAAAAACTCAAACCCTAAAGTAAAGACCTCTCCTTGGCTGTCGAAAAATCGAACTTCAGGAGCAGCAAGAAAAGCTATCAGGTGAGCCATTCACTTCTGGATATGTCAATCATAGTACCAGTGGTACTGATCGTCGTGATTGTACCCCTGTTGGTAAATTGGCGAGTGGGTCTGTTGTGAAATAGGAAATGGGTAGTGATAATGATTGTAAGTCTAGGGGGAATATTAGTAGTAGCAGTAGTAAAACCAAAACACCTCCGGTTCAATCCCCGCTGTCTCCGGAGATCCAATGGGGGTCTTCTGTGCTTGTTTCCGGAGCCAAACCTAATACTGCTACTAATTGTTACAATGCTAGTCATGTTGTTTCTGGGATGACTAATAGGAGGAAATGTAGACCTCAAGGTACTCTTATTGTTGAAGCGAGTAGTCATTCGTCTGGATGTGTCATTCCTGATTTTGTGACGATGAAAATGGTGCAAAGGGTGTTGGAAAGTCAAGGACTTCTTTTATTCCTTTGCCTACTGAAGCCTCAATGAGTTGGAATTTGTCTCGCTATCATGAAGATGAGGGTGGAAGTGTTGTAGGTGTTTGTGGTGATGGAGTGCATCAGTTTCAAAATTTGATGGGCTCTGCTATGCTTCATTTACCTAGTAAGTTTGGCCCAAATATGTTTGGATACGGTAACTATAGAGGTTCCAGCAGTACTGATTCTGACAGTGGTATGAAAACTAGGATTACTTTGCTCTCACCAGAAGCACTTCCGGAGTTTCTTAAGTGTTTATGACATTCATCTGATGAAGTGGCTAAGCAGTTGTTCTCCACTTTGCCTTGTGGCACGTCTGCTCTATCACAAGAAAAGAAAAAATCTTCCTGGTATATTTTCACTGCAAGAAATTCTCCACTTTCATAAGACTCTTTAGGTAGTGAGAATGTTATCCTAACCCCAACCTCCATCTCAAATAAAGAAAGGCATGTTAGCAGATCTTGGTTGAAAAAACGGTGATTTAAAGCACAGTTTTGCTTATGAACTCGATTCGGTGACGGAACTTATTCAGCAGTCAAGCATATCTCATAAGAGCCATACATCACTGTGGGATCCTCTTGGTTTGAGTTATAAGCTGGCAGACTTGACTTCTCCTTCCAATTCTATTGACCGTAGCCAGCTACAAAAGAATAGCAATAGTTTTGCTTCATGTTTTTCCAATTCTACTTTTGAGAATGTTCCAGAGTCTCAGATGAGGATATTGTGGAAGGATGGGTTGGTGAGTTGGTTGTTTGAAATGGATGACTTAGATTTCTGTAGATTGTTGTCAGACGAAGAGAATGAAGGTGATGAATATGATAATGACCTTCTAAAATTGCATCAAGGGGATAGCCTTAGTGTTGAATTGCGAAATGATGATCAGTTCTCAAATGATGGCCTTGCTCTCCTTAATTTGTTGAGCATGAGGTGAAAACTGGCAGGAAAGGGAAATCATTGCTATTCCCTGAGCAATCCTTCCCATGTGCTGAGTCTATGTGCATTGATGGAGGTGGGCTCAGTGCCTCTGGGGATTTAGATTGGACCCTTTGCTACAAAAACCAGTTGTTCCAATTATGATGCATTGCATTCCATTTCTTTTGAGTATGTCTATCTGCAGTTGTCTGTGGTTTTTCCTTGTGCTATTAGAAACGCCATTGAGGGGTCACATAATAGATATTTTCGTTCATGGTATAATTTAACGTTGTAGCTTTTTTAGTTTTCTTTTTCTCTTTGCAGTTACCTTTTACTCTTATTTCCGAAGATGTTCGTTTATTAACATCTTGTTCTTGTGCAATTCGTCTAATGAATCTGGCCTTGGGGGTCTGAGTCATAAGAAAGGCATGGGTGATTTTAATTATGTTATATTGTTGTTGCCAGTTATATTTATGAAAGGATTCATAGTCAATGAATTTGCCCCGTCCCCAATTAGTGAGTCCGATTTCTCACTTTGGTTCTGCCAGTTTTGGAGTACCTTTTATGTACGTAATCTTGCAAGCTTTATTCTATTTTATTCCAACTCCAGAATCAAGAAACTGTATAGGGGTTTTGATGTAGAGTTTGTCATAGTGATTGTTCTCAAGGCAAAAAATGAATCCTGAAATCTTGACTTTTCAAAGTGGTTTTCCTGAAATGGGATTAGGGAGCATAACATAACCATGTAAAGCACATGCTATATCAGCTTGGGATTGGTTTCCTAGATGATGAGATATTGAAGAATGGTTCATATTGGTTTTTAGGAGATGAGATGTTGAAGAATGGTTCTTACTTTCTCCAAATCATTTTCTTCTTAAAAGTGTAACATCTTGTTAGTCTTTGAATGGCTAGTTTTCATAAGAAGATTTTGGTGCTTGTTTGTAGCATTGTGAGCTGTTTGGTATTGTCTTGTGTATTGGACCAAAATGAAAGTGAGAATTTTTCGCAATCAGGCTGTTGTTTCCTGTGCTTAAGTAGAAGGTTCAGCTTTTAGCTTCCTTATGGTCTTTTAAGCTGGGAGCTTTTGAAAATAGTGCTCCATTAGAAGCCAACTTTTGATGTTTTGATTTTCCATGCTTTTTGTGATTCTGTTTTTGTCTTTTTTACATTTTTCTCTACTCTTTTCTTTTTCTTCTCTTTCTTGTATTGGAGGAGAGCTTGGCTAATGCTTTTTGTGAGCACACTCTATGAAGAAGGATACTGAACTTACACTAGTGTATCAAATGCCTAATTGCGGTTAAGTATACCAAAAGTGCTCAAAATATATGTTGGTAAGCTCAGTGCCGGATAAACTTATCTACTTCTTATCATTCACGTCTAGTAGGTATAGTTACTTGCAAATCCACCCATATGTGGAACTCAGATAATGTGGAACTCACAAGTGTGGAACTCATATCATTTCCTACTCCCAACTTAGGTATTTTGTTGTACCTATATCTCAACAAGAATCTTAACAGATGTCCATTTTTTTTCTATCAAGGTCTCTTCTTGTATGCATACAAGATAAGTTGCTTTGAGATTATGCTGGCAGGTACACTGCACCTAGGAACCTACCTGAAGATTTGGTGTGCTGGTTGGCTTGGATAATCAAATATAAGCATATGTAGATGCAGGTGGCGTAGCTGTTTGTCATTGATATTGAAGTGATACTATGACTATTAAGTGTGCTGCAATGCCATCCACAATTTAAATAATTTGGTTAGGAATTAAACTTGTAAGGGGGAAATATTTGCCTATAACTACTGTTGTACTTTGCAGATGAACCACATGGGAAGGCATCTGAAGCACAGCTATCTGGCATGTCACCAGAACCTTTAAATCTTTGGATATAATCAATGCCTATAACTAGATAATGCACCAGTGAAATTTGTCCTTTCATTTAGATGCGCACACGTTGTAACGCTTCGACTCCATAACTCGAATACATCGCCCGCTCACCGGCTTACACCTAGCACCATATATTGGAGCAACTGCCCTTCACAGAAAATCCAAAAATCAATGGATGATTTGATGCTAGATCATATCTCTCTGATATGAGAATGTGGGGTGTTACATACTCTTTTACTCAAATCCTTGGCGTTCAAGTCAAGACTGAAGCAATACTAAGATCGTCCCTTTGGGTGAGCTTGAAAGCCTTTCGATCGATGATCTGCTTTGATACCATTTATAACGCCCGAGTCCGAAACCTGATCCGCAACACCATCCCTGCACCGATCCACATCTAGCACCATATTTTGAGTCGTCTTGATCACATAGAGAGAACATGTCAAGCTCCATGAATATTTCTTAACATACTTTATAAAAGAGAAATACATTGTTGATCATAGATAGTGAAGATAAGGAAATAGAATGGCTACTAGAGAAAGGCTTATAGAATATATACCTACTCCAAGCTTTTTAGGTGATAAGGAAGGATGGAGCAAGAACATCTAGTCTATTGCTCTTCTAAGACATTTTGATGTAATTGTGTGCTCCCCTCGTCCTACTTGTTGAGAAAGAGTGGCTTTGTGTATGTATGTTGCTTTGAACGTGCTTCTGTTTGTGTCTTTGATTTGCTTGTGGTTGATGATTGTTGCTTGTGGGTATGGGTTCCGTAGAGAAGACTAGCTTTTTAGTGAGGCTAGGGTTTCTCAAGGAAAAAGAAGGGCGTAATTACCCATTATGCCACTGACCTTTGACCCAGGTGCCAATGTTACCACTGACTTTTAATTTGCTTTAATTTGACCCTGAACTAT
>JAOWAN010000054.1:13428244-13442230 GCA_028566635.1 Lobelia cardinalis | reverse complement strand
AAGAAGAAGATGATGATGATGATGATGATGATGATGACGTTGGCGTAGATGAAGACATGATCGTAAAAGAAGAAGAACAAGAATAAGATAGATTGAGGTGTGATTTAGTTTTATGTACGATAGTGGTATTTATAGAATTTTAATGGATATGTAGATAGTGATCCAACAGATAGGAAATTGCATTATGTGTTTCTAATTTATATAAGAAATCTAGAGAATATTATAAATATCTTACATGATCCACTGCTAATTTCAAAATACATTTTAATAAAAGTCACTAAAAAAAGACACCATACAGACTCACTTAAAATACATTACACCCGACTAGTTTATTTAATAGATTACTACAACTCATGCTCAATTAGGATGTGATCCTCACTTATTTCTGAATTCGTGTTGATAATTTATAAGCCATTGTCTCTTCATCTCATCTTCCTCAGCAAATGAATTCATCATTATCATCTTCATGTCATATCTTCTTTCCTTGACTTTGATTTTTTTTTTTCCTCCGGTCTCAGTTTTTTCTCCTGCATTTTTAATTTTTTATCTTGCATTTTTCGATTACGTTCAAGTTCACTTGCCATTTTTTTAATGGTGCAAAACTATCAACATCGAATGAAATCTTTGTTGCTACGGAGGAGGTTCTTTTACCTTTCTTTTTAGCGACCTTTAAACCTTCAGGCCGACATGGGGATTGAGCTTCATCGATTGAAATTTGTGACTTACCTTCTGCACCTGATGATGATGTAAATGCACTATTTTTGGTCCTTTTGAAACTTCCGCTTTTGCTTCAGGCAGCGGTTGATCGATTCATTTTGTGATATTGCGTTTTCCATTTTGGTTGATCACGAAGTAAACATTTCCAATGTCGTTTGTAAGCATTTGATAACTTTCCTTTGTATTTTGCATGAAATATTTGAAATGCACATGTTTCGATGTCGTCTTCATTCCAACCACTTAAAGCATTTTGACTGGCTTCCTTATAACACACGCCCCATGCATTAGCCGATGTACTGATCAATTCTCACCGTTTGCGTAGTGCCTGAGGGGAATGCTCCGAAAGTTGTGGCTTCTCAGCAATCATCGACTCTTTTTATGCGACCCTAAAGAGTAGTACGAGTTTGATTAATGTTTGTAACTGTATCAAATAAAATATTTAACCAAGCACTAACCAAAATTTTATCTTCATCATATGATCACTTGAATAATTTTTTTGGCAGATTAACTCATTCATCTTCATTTTCATTGAAACTCTCCCTTGTCACTAGAGAATAAGAAGTTGGAGTATTCGATTGAGATTGAAATTTTGGATTGCAAAAATCAAAATTTGATATTTGCGTACAAAAGCTGGGATTTGTTGAAAATTTGGTAGAATATTGAGGTTATACAGTTAGGTTGGTTTGGCTGAGGATATTATTACGAGGAATTTGAGGGATTATGATATTGATACGAGGGATTTGAGGAATTTTGTTGGAACCATGGATTGAAACCATATTGGTTAGGATCCATTAAACAAAGAAGAAGAAGAAGAAATGATGTGTGGTTTAACAAAAGGAAGTGTGACTTATTTATACAAAAAATTTAAGAGTATAAATAATAATTCAAGGGTTTAAATCATAGAAAATAAAAAAAAAATCGCATCCGACGGTTGATATCTAGATAATAAATCTAAAATAAATGATATTATCCAAAATTAATATTTTTTTCTATTTTCTATTTTTAAATTGATATTATGCCATTATAACGTTAAAAAATAAAATAAATATAATTTTAGTTTCAAACTAACTATTAAAAATATACATAATATTAATTATAATCAAAATAGCTATAAATATTATTGGTGTATAACTAAAATTATTTATAAAATTAATTTATAAAATATAAATAAATTATATAATTTAAAATAAATATAAATAATAAAAAACATAAATATTATTAAATAAGAAACAAAATAAATATTGAGATAAACTTCTCCACTTGACACATTTTCATTAGCTCCAATTCACTTCTTCCTCACCCAATACGCGACCTGCTTCTTCTCCCCCCAAATTCTGGAATCTGTACCCCTCCCCTACTCCTCCTCTACCTCTCCATTGGTTACCTGTACCGCACCCCTCCCCTCCCCCTACTTCTCCACTTGTTGGAGATGACCTTAGAGCATCTTTAACAAAGGGAGGGGTATTACTTACTTACCTCCATTTCTCTCTCCGTCACGTCAGTTTTTATATTATTTTACACACTCCTCCATCACCTTACCTCCATATTTATATTCATCTCCAATAAATGTACTACTACTTTTGGTCCCACTTTACTATTTTATTGTTACATTCTTTTTATTCTACACTTATTAAAATTATTTATAATTATTTAGACAATAATAATTATTTAATATAAAAATTTTAATACATCTATTATTATAAAATCTTAAAAATAAATAAAAAATATATGAATAAATTATTGAGTCAAATTAAAAAGAGTTCATAGAGAGTGTTAAAAAAAATTAAAAATATATTAGTAATAAAATAAAATTAATAGTTATGTTTGCATAGATAATTTGATACATGAAATTCAAATGTAAATAAAACCATTCACTATTGTTGAAACGCCAAACATGCTCAACCAAATTCGCTTGTAGTTGTTTCGAAATGAGGAGTGTTTTTCATGTACCGAAGACACGACATGGTTATACTAATTTCTTAAAAATATAGTTAACATTTCAACGATTGAAATTATAGAAAATCGAAGAAATCATATCCGACGGTTGACATTTAGATTAAAAAAAATCTTTAAAAATCTAACTTTATCCAGAATTAAATTATTTTAAAATATTAATTTTAAATTTTTTTATATTATTACATTATAGCATAAAGTAATAAATACAATTTTATTTTAAAAGTAACTATTGATAAAATAAAAACTATTAATTAAAAAAATAAAATATGTATAAATATTTTAGATATATAATTAAAATTATTATTAATTAAATATAAATAAATTAAATAAGATATAAGAAATATACAAATCAAATAATATAAACAATATTATCTTATTTTATAAAATAAATAAAGATAAATTTAGGATAAATTGAACACTTGACATATCTAATTGGTTCTAATTTACCCAACCCCAAACCTAGCCGAGGCCTTCTACCCCACCTCCAATTTTCGAAAACTGCTCCCCACCCCTACCCCTCCACTTGGTGGAGCACCCAACCCCCTCCTCATCCCCTACCAGGCCGCACATTGAAGATGGTCTTTGTACTCGGGCGAAAAAGTTGGCTTTCTAACAGGGACTCGCGGCTTTTTGTCTTCTTCAGTCAAATTAACTCTATTTTGGGAGAGTGAGAATTTAAGGAGATATTTATGCCGTGAAAACTTGAAATCACTTAGGCTCGAATCATCTGTCGATATGAAATGATATAGAGTTTGGATCGGATAGACCACATGAAGTGATATTTAGATACCACTTTTTTTTCCCTCTTGATCACTTCAATGAATAATATTGTTGACATTTGTTGATATAAAATTTTACTTTTCATCTATATACCTTTAGAACTATATATTTTGTCCAACTTTAAAATTAAAAATACATCACATCAAAATTTAAACCTCTTTTACTATATGCACAGGGATCATGTACCCTACACATACCCCATGTTTCTTTCTCTCTCTCTCTTCAGGGGCGGACCTACTAAGGGGTCCGTGGGGGCATGTGTCCCCACTAAATTTTTTTTAAGTTTTTTAACCGAGAAATTCTTACATGTTTTCAGTAAAAATAAGGTGAGTTTTCTCATTTTCCCGATTTTGAATCTTCATTTTGATTATTTCATTTTCGAAATCTATCTTAAGATAATGAAAGTTATTTACACTTTAGTATTTATATTCGAAAGTTTCCATTACGTGCCAATATATCGGAAACAAATATTTTTGTGGGCGCTGTCGAAACTCTGTCGTACTGATATAACTCTCTAGGTCCGCCATTTCTCTTCACACACATTTTTCTTCCTTTTACGCTTGGCAACCTCCCCAACATTCGCTAAACTCCTTCTCACGGGTCCATCTTGAACCCTGATTTTAGTCCTAAGTTATCTCCACCAGCAACCATCGATCGCCATTGCCACTTTTCCCTCAGTTTCTCTCTAGCTTCGATCAACGCCTCCTTCAAGGCAACACCTCTTCTAACGGTGGGTAAGTGCTCATTGTTGCTCAATTCCCTCTCTCGGTCGCGCTCTAGCTCTTTCTCCTTCTCCGTTTCTCTCTGTCTTAAAAATTATACACATCGGGATAGTGTAAATTGGCATTTAGAGATATGAGTATTTGACAAGCTTGCTATTATTTGCCTTGTTCATGGGAGCAATCAAAATGAGTATTGCTTGCTAAATTTTAGCATTTAGCAAGCCAAATGCCCTCGGTTAGAGATGCTCTTACGAGGTCATTTCCATCTTGACTTTCATCAAGCTCAACATCTATAGTATAAATTAGCTATTGCTTTACTATTCATATAATTAACATTAAAAACAGGAAAAATTGATGGTTGAAACTAAAAGACATACTTTTCACACATATTATTCACACTTTCTCCCTCACCCACACACAACAAAGATCACACAACACTCAACCCTACAAAAAGATCTTCTTGCATTCTCTCTTACCCTTAACATACATTCTCCATACTTTTGAACACACATTTTTTTACTAATTAAAGTTAATGCACACTTTTTCTCTCCGTTCTTTACGATAAAATATTATCTAATTTTTTAATAAACGATATACTCCCTATACCCCTCAATTTCATTTTAATTATTTTGAAATCGACATTTTCTCCACACAATATATCACTCATGAACATTTAAAATGAAATGGAGTGAGTATTAGTTAAAAGTATTTAATTTAATACTTTTTTTTGGTTCTGTATCCTTGAGCCACGGTCGTCCTCGTGATTTTGGTGGCCTTGTGCTAATTTTTAAAATTAGGCCCCTAATTTGACAAAAAATATATTACTCTCTTCATAGAAAAAACAAAAAAAATCAACTTTTCACATTTGCTCAATCTAAAAAAATTTATCATTTGTAAAATGGATTTTAATTTAATACAATTATGGTATAAACATGTTAAACTATTTCATTAATATATCTTTAAAAAATAATGAATTAGTTTAGACAAAAAAGTATTATTTTTTTAGATATTAAATTAAACTTTTATAACCAACATAAAAATGGTATTTTTCATATTTCAAGATGAATGTCTTGATTTGAACTACATAAACGTTTTGAAAAGTAGTTCATTTAACATTATGAGCAAGTGGTGGGTTCAAAAAATTATTTCTTAGTTAAACTATTTCTTTTTATTTCAAAGATAAGTGAATATTTTTTTTTTGAAAATTTATAAAAAGAAATAAAAAAAATTAATGGAGGGAGTATAATTTTGTTAGTCAATTTATTAATATCTCTCTTACTTTTTTGAATTATATATCTAATTAAAATAAAAAATGAATTCAAAAATAATAATTTGGATCCTCGTAATTTTGGAGGATCTGGTTGAATGACTATCCCGTTCTTGCCCAAAGACGAACCTGTCTTGAGCACGGACATTTTCTAGTGAGCTATATATTTCATCGACCCCACTACGATGCAGACGTTTACATCTCAATGATAAAAAATTACAGTTGAATGGTATAATGTTACGATGAAACGGTAAACAGACATTATACAGTTGAAATGGTCAACTATCAACATACGAATGATATTTTAATTATTTATCATTTCATCGTAACATTATATCATTCAACCGTAACTTTTTATCATTGAACCGTAAACGTTCGCGTCTGCACCGTAGCATTTTTGATATTTCATTTGTTATGCATGTTAAGCCGGGTTTGTCCGACTCGAGTTGCTCGTGAACATATTATGGTTTACCGTGATTGATCTAATCGAATTCAAGCGTGTTGATGTATTCACTTTATTTATTAACTGTGTACGATTATTTTTGTTTCCATTTTACCTTTGTTAAACATTTGTTGCTAACTGTAGTTTAGTTCTTATTGGACATTGCCTAGTTGTGGGATCAATACGCATACGGGTGAGTCTCTTTACAGGTAAGCCGTCCTTAGACAGTTGTATTACTGATCAAGTTTTTATTCCGGTAACTACTGCTACCACCACCACCACCACCACTCCTACTTGAGTTTGCACCATTTTTGCTTTTTGCTCAGATCGTTGTTGCATATTTGTCAATTTTCCGCTACCTTTGGTAATGAACGTGAAACAAAATAGATTCTGTTTGAAAGGTAGTCTTCATTTATGAACTAGGTCCATGTGTGGCTAGTTTGCTAAGCGGTCTAATTTTACCGTTTGATTAGGGAATGAAAATTTTGGTTTTAGTTCAGCAAGTGTGAGATTTTCCCAACCACATGTAGTTCATATGTGCAATCGATTGTTGCTGAAGCCGGCATAGATCTAGACTAGGGATGGGGGATAGGGCGGATATCTCTAAAATTAAACCCGCCCCGCCATGTACTTTCAAAAATCCGAACTCGTTGTGCTAACACCCCTTAAAATTCATTTTTTTTTCAAAATTCGAACTTAAAATTAAAATTTTTTAAAGGTTCGTATTTATATTTCTAACTCAATTTAAGAATTTCAAATCAAAAAAACAAGTCCCTTTTTAATTTATAATACATACATATTTTTAAAAATGTGCATAACGCTATTCGGGAAGCGACAAGGCCGATTAAGAGCGGAACGTAAATCCTACGAACCCGATCGGGTGTTAAAAGATTATATGAAAATCGAATTTTTCAGGACGGAAAAATCCTCAAATTTGATCGAATTTCGAGAAATTGTCGTCCCTAATATAGGCCTTTGTGTGTGTGTATGTGGGAATCAAGGGGTGGCTCAGTGATAGAGCTGAGCTTTACAGTATGTAAGGTCTCAGGTTCGATCCCTTCCCATGCCTCTTTAGGGCCCAAAAAAAAAAAAAAATGTGCGTGTATGTGTGTATAATGAGGGTTTGGACTTTGGAAGACTCCACTTACCTTGATGTTCATTTTATTTATGCGAAGACTTTGAATCCCAACTTCAGAAGATATCATTCAAATCAATGCCTAGAGCAGAAGCAGAAGTAGAAGCAGATGGGCTGATAATTATATATGTACATTTAAAACAAACTGGAAAAAGGAAAAATCCCAATTTACCAACCATAGCCAACAGTCAAATTTAATCAGAGAGTGATGAATGTGTTTGTTGATGATCATCTAACCATAAATCAAATACTTAAGATTCAAATGCAAACACGAAGCATGGTTAGATGGCCATCAACAGAACATGTTCAATTCTCAGAGTATCAGGATAATCAATCGTCCCCATTGGGGGCCGTGTCTGAGCAAGCTAGCCACTGTACATCAGCATAGATAGGTCGCCGCCGGGCATCATCAGCCCCACGAAAAATTCTGCACAGCCAGGGGCTAGCGCCACTATGTTCAATGAGCTTCTTGGTAGAAGACACTCTTCTCTGTCATATGTTGTCTGATGGATGGATGGATAATGAGTATATACTAAGGGAAGGAATCATCCTCCAGGTACAAGTATATTCTTTGAGAATAAACCTGTCTTTCCCTTCAATACACTTCTCCAATTGGTTGGTGGTAGGGACTGAATGAATTGAGTGTAGTATTCAACTTTGACAAGTCATCTCTCTCTCTCTCTCTCTTACTGGTTTGGTAGGCTTCATCGCATTTGCAATCAGACTACTACCAGACACGAATAAAGTGTACCAAACCGGATGCATATTTTGGGTCGTGCCAAACCAGCGTAGTGCAATGCTCAATCCATCCATCCATTTTCTTTGTTTCCTCTCGTCTTGTGCACAACAAAACTGGTAGCTAGCAATTTGGAACCCTTAAGTTGAGGGTGTTCCATGATTTTTGTGGATTTCACGGATCATATCAATGTCATTGTCACGTCATTGGAAACTCGATTCACCACCAGTTCAAAAGAAATTTCAACGAGCAACTTTTATTCATTTTGCTATCAAAGACCGTTCAAGTTTAAATGACGCCACAAATAATCCAAACCATAAAATCACGAATCACAGAACCCCAACCTCAAGAATCTCAGAATCAAAGTTCCGGATTTTCTTCAAATAAAAATAAATAAATAACGATGTTGACTGGATTTCTGAATCTTGTTTTTCACACCTAAATCAATCGGCCTCTTCGCGACTTGTTTAGCACTAGCAGTTGATATGCATATATGCACATGTTTGTCTGATAGCATATAATATAATAATAAGACGAGGAATCCCCCCGCCCCACCCCCCCCCACGCACAAAACACACACACACACAAAGTAATATGCATGAACCAGAAAATCTGAGCTACTGAGAGTGCCAACTTTCAACAATGCTTCTAAACATGTCTATCGCGAAGCAAAACTGATTTTCATGTCAACGAACTTCATTCCCATAGACATCCTGAAGCATCACATATGCACGGCAAAGAAAAACATGCCACCATATATGCATCTAAGTGCCCTCCTACATAAGTTCGTTTTTCTTCAATGGTTTCGTGATTAAACTACAATAATAAGCATGGAATAAATTAACACGATATGACTTAACTGAAGCCAAAGCTAGGTATAATCAATTAGTATAAGACGAACAAATACATAACTAATCGTACGTGCTATCACATATACGAACGTGATTAAACAGGCTGCAAGTCATCCCCAATTGTCAAGAGAGAAGCTGGATTCAAAATCGAAAAAGAGTTGCAGAATCAGCCATTAAAGAACAATAGATAGATGGCAATGTAACCAATGATACAAAACAAGGTAATTTAGCAATTGAATCTATTTCTAGCAGAAGGAAACAAAAATGATAATCGGCTGAAATCTTGTTTCCATCTACAATGAATATTTAATAACTATTAGTAACACATACCAACAATATTGATAATATATAACAAATAGCTAATGATATATGCCAAACTGCATTGGATCAGCTAGTTGTATTCCATTCCTCGAATACCATAAAATAAAAAAGCAAGGTTGACACAATCAAGAACAAGAGGTCAGTATATACTCATGCAAACTTCATTTTAAAACCCATTCCGAACAACAATGCTAGGAATCAAGAAAGAGAGGGGAAGAGGAAACATGTTTAGACACAACAGCCTTTCACTTGCGCAAGTAGTCCTGATCCTGGCAATCAGTCATGCCTATTTTGCTAATGCTGATGCTGAAACAAAGTTAAAGAGTGAGAGACTATGCAGTCAGTGCTCTAAATGTGACACCAGTAAATGTCCCCCGAGTGAATCTTACCCCCACATGACGGCATTTGATAACACTCTCATCGCCGGTGCGTTGCAGTCCGACTACGTTGCCGCAAACGACAGGGGTGTTTATTCAGTCCCGAATATTATTGGTGGTGAGTCAGACAAGTTCAATGCCTATTATGGCTGGCAATCTACTTCTGGTTCAGCTTCGGGTTATCATAGGTAATGTTGACACCTGAAGCCTGAAGCCCTTGCTTGGAAATTTAAATTTCACTTCCAGTAAATTTATACATTTCAGGGTAAATTATTTTATGTGCATGTCAACTATACCAAACTTTTGGATTATTCCACTAACTACTGATTGCAACAATAGACCCTATCAACTAAAGAAATATGCATGAATTGCCCCTTCTGTTAACTTTGACCATTGAATTTAACCAAAACCCACTACTAGAAGTGCATGTGACCTACTATACCATATTTTCATGGCCATTCAACCCTTCTTAATCTTGAACTAAAGCATATTCAATGGTTGTTGCTTTTTAAGAGTTAGGTCATAGATGAACAAGGATAAACTAGTAAAATGAACACATTAGAAGGGCAAAATGACGGAAAATATGCATTGCTCGGTCACTTGCACTTTGAATTTTAGTTAACTTTAGCATTCTCAGTTGACCGAAGGGGTGAATTTAAAAGGGGGTATTGTTGTACTCAATAATTGTGGGAGCAGTTCTATAAGGGATAAGGAGGGGAATATGGTAACTTATAAGACAATATGGGATCAACATCTATCATTGACAGTTACTATGGGAAGCTAGAGCAGGCATCTAATATCTTAGATATTGGAAGGACATAATTTATCTTCCAAAGAAGCCCAACTATAAAGATCTTGATGCCCCATCAACGGATAAGCAGAACTTGCAACTATTGTATAAACAATGGCATTCTGTATTAAGAATTCTGTATATAGTTTTTATTCACTTCTTATAACATTAGCATTCCCCTAGAATTTGACAGTAGACAAGAATGGACCAACAGCACCTCCCCCCTCCTTCCCCACCTAATATGATCTGCTGGGCACACTGTTGTTTGCGCAGTATTTACTAGCTAGATAGTTTAACTAACTAATGGTCAGATCAGGAATACGATATCGTGCGATATTTGATTTTAATATTTGATATGTAAAGTGAAAAAGTAGGAGAGAGATAGAAAGAAAATTGTGGGACCTATGATATGTAAAGTGAAATATCAAATATCAAATATCAAATATCAAATATCAAATATCAAATATCAAATAAATCAGATTCATGATAACCTGAGGTTGAAGAACAGGTTTAGCAACTACATGGATAAATGCTCAGAAGGACAAAACTACCTCACAGTTGACAAACATGGGAGAGTGAGTCTTCGATCCTTGAGATCGCTGGAAAGTTTGGCTGAGGCAGACTGGAAGTCTATTAACCCACCCAAGAATTTAAACCATCGGGAGTTCAGATTCTGGCTCTCACATAGTACAGGAAAATGTCTGACAGTATTTTCTGGGAAGACGAAGAAACGCACTGTTGGTGTAGCTGACTGCAAATTTGATGGCTCAAACATGGGGCAGCTATTTGCTTTCCGTTTCCATTACCACCAAACCTTCTGCTGTTGTGGTCATTACAACAGCTAAATTTCTTGAAAGCATTCAGCAACAGAAAGCATAAACTGTTGCCATCATTTAAGTGAATGATTTGCATATTGATTTACAAATCTAGTGGAATAAAGTGGAGTGTTTGGTGATCGTTCTGTAACTATTATTTGGTTAGTTTAATAACCTCTAATATGCAACAATTTTCTTCTTGGAAATAGAAGCAGAACACAGATACAGAACCTTGAAATTTTTTCAAATTTGAGTTCTCTCTTGAACATCAATAGTTCTTTGTCCTTTTACTTTCTTACCAGCTGCTTCATAGTTGCAGAAACACATAAGTTAATACAATTTATCTCCAGCTCACCTGAAACACAAGCGGAAATAAATGAGAACAATCATCCAAGATTTCATAGCCAAGGCAAGATATGACAATTAAATTCATCAAAAAAAAACTCCCAGCTGTCAGATATATGGACAAAATGCAATAGAGGCCCCACTGCCCCAGAGTTTGAATCCATTAGTGATATGGGTCCCCAACTTCAAAATTTAGCGATCTGGGCTCCGTGGTTTCATTTTCTTTGCAACCCGAGCCTGGAGCCAACGTCCGTTAGGTTCCATTAAAATTTGTACCCGGGGGGGGGGGGGAGGGGGTACTGCAAAAAAAAACCACCAATTTTTAAAAAATAAATTATAATAAAATACAAATAAACTAATGAAACAAAAGAATAAAGTTACTAAATAAAAATGAAAGTAAATAAATTAAAATAAAAGGTTCTATTTTCCGAGACTAAATGAAATGAAAGAAAAGAATAATAATTTTTTAATTCATATATTCAGGTCTGGTATCACAGCAGTGATCTGATCAACAAAAGAGAATATGAAATCGAGACGCTTGATGTCAGTATCATGCCCTTTTTGGCGTACATATAAAAACAGGGTATGACATTTTTGTGAGTTCTGATGGAGAGGAAGGTGCTGGATGGGGTTTTTGAGGGCTGGGTTGAAATACCGAGACCAGCGAGACGCCGGCTATGGTTCCTCATTGTCTATAATAAATATTAATTTCAAATGCAGATGAAATGATTGGTACATATTTAGTATTTTAGCACAAGAACAATAGCAAATGTAAGAATCATTTCAGGTGAAATGAACAGATAAAAGGTTATGCTCAGCCATTACACCTGATCTTCTGGGACAGTGCCTGCATTTGTAAGAGCACATGTGATGATATATGGTGAATTTTCACTAGTTCTATTAAAATAAAAGATCCAAGTATCAAGAATCAAGAATCGGCATGTGCATGTGCACATGTTCCCCTCATACAATATAGTAAGAAGGATAATGATACTGTACAAGTTAAAATATTACTCCTCCATCTCAAAATGAGTGTCAATTTTTGACTCTTTTTGGTCAACTTATTTAACTATTGACCAAAATTTGTAAAAAAAATACATGTAATTAATATGAAATTATTTTTTTTCATAAAGTACTAATAATTCTTACAATGACCAAATTATTAGAATCTAAAACATGATAAATATTTTGTAAAAATTAAATTGATAGTTGACTTTTCAAGAAGAAAAATTGACGCTCATTTTAGGATGGAGGGGGTATATACTTCTATTGGTTTCTGTCTTGTTAACACTAAAGCAATACTAGTACAATATTAGAATTTGTCACCAACATGTGATCATCTGAGCAGAAAAACAGAAACTGTTGGGACCTGGGAGAACTCTTGCATAAATGTCATGCCCTAGAGATAACTAGTCACACTTTTCTATCATGAACAAAATGTAGGATATTTATTAAGCAAATGGATGAAAGCAAGCTGCTTTACTTATAAGAGATTGATGGCATTTTGATTATTTTATTAGTTGGTTGGACTGGGGGAGGGGAGGGATGAATCAAGGAGTAATATGTATGCAGCTATAGAAGAAATCAGTATAACCCAGAATGAAAACATGTCACCTTGCCTTCACAGAATTGAGCAAGGATTCTGCAAAAATCTGCAATGGAGGTCTTTCAAGGAGTCCAAGGCCAACGATGCTCTTAATCAGTGATTATGGAGTAGCATACTCTGACCAATCACTGGTAGTTATCTCCACCGAGGGGAGTTTTTCAGCAAACTGACTAAATGTTTATGATCTGCAATTGCTACAATCATATGTTCAACTTCAGCCGATAGTACTAGTACAGGGTTATTGACTCTGCAGCTGCTTCTGAGGGAATGTCAGTATCAGATATCATATATTATAAACCAACACGTAAATTTGGTGCTGAAAGAGTAAAGAGGGGAAGCAGAGAAAATCAAAGAGCTAAGAGGAGTAATCCGTTTATTTAAAAAAATACTCCACAAGAAACCACAATAACGAGGCTGTGACCCTTAAAACCAGCAGTGGAATTTTCCAAAATAATTTGTATAGTAGACGCAAAAGAAGTCGCTCAACCAAAAGCACAAATATATGACTAAACTTGATCAAAATCAGAATTCAACCTAGATGGTTTCGAATACAAATACATATGTATATACATCTATCTCACATCCTTGTTCTCAGATAACTATTGCATTATCGACTACACTACCTTTTCTTTCTTAGCACTTTTGGCTCCCTAAAGGAACATTAGGAATTACTTCTTGATTCATTCCAGCAATACTCAGGTAAGGTGGCTTTGCTGCTCCATAGTAAAAGAAGGCCATTATCTTTGACAATTCATCCGCGGTTCGAAATTCTGAATGCCAGAAAAAGTACACAATAATCCAAATCTGTGTTCAAGTAGTCAATAAATCTCCTATTCAAAAAGTAAAAGCATAATCCCAAAAAGATAAATACCCTTTTCACGGTATAAGATTTTCCCAGCTTTTGTAAATAGAAGCTGGGGATAGACAGAAACTCCAAGAGCAGAGACCAAATCAACCTCAACAACGGCATCAACGGCAACACACTGTTTAAGAGAATGTGATGGATGATTAAATAGGAAGGGAAATTTGTTCCGATAATTGTATTCGACGAGAGAGAGAGAGAGAGAGAGAGAGAGAGAGAGAGAGAGAGAGAGAGAGAGAGAGAGAGGGAGAGAGAGAGAGAGAG
>JAOWAN010000054.1:13400285-13423551 GCA_028566635.1 Lobelia cardinalis | reverse complement strand
GGAAGTAAGTATTGCTTTTATATTCAATTCCTTACCCGTTAATTGCTTGTTAATTTGATTTGTGTGTTCTTGAGTTGGGATTGACAATCCTAGTTCTTGACGCCTAATCGCCGTCCAATTTAGTTATTTAATTATTATTAGTTTATATATTGTTATTAGGATCTCAAAATTGACAACCTTGAATTCGTAATACAGTATTAGTTTTAATTAGTTTATTTATTCAAACCATCATCATATTTTGTATGCTTAGATTAAGATTGGAATCAAGTATCCAGTACTTATTGAGTTTTGATTCATCCGTCTCTGTGGGTTCGACTTTTCTTATCATTATATTACTTGTGTGATCGCGTTCTCTTGCGCGCAATTTTCTCTTTAGAAAAATCCACATCAACAACGACGACGACAAAGCCTTAATCCCAATCACTTGGGTCAACAATATGAATCTTTTTCCGCCATCGCACGCAATCCAATGCCAAGTCACCATACAGACCACGGTTAATATCATCATACTTCAACACTAAGGGGCCAACCTTGTGCGTGACCAACGAATATTATTATGATTATTAATAATAATAATTTTGTAGATGTTATATAAAACTTAAAAAATAATACATGTCAGAAGTTAAACTCCATGTACTCCTGTAATATCTTCATTAATAAACCAGCTACCATTTTATATTTTACCTAATATTATTATGATTATAATTAATAATAATTTTATAGACGTTATGCTAGCAACATCACTTTCAAATCCTAACTTCAGTTTATGGAGAAACCAACCAGTACACTGGATGAGTTACGTATAGGCAAGAGGCTTTCTCGAAGAACAATGTTACATCCACCAAGACAAGTGAACCAGAAGTGCACAAAAGCCTTGAAGGCCTAGTCATATTTCACTAAAAGTTTGTGGACTCTTGTCGCCAGAAAAAAAGTACACCAACCAAAATATGCCAACAATGCTTTATATGCATTCTTGGTGCACTTCTCTTGATGGAAGTAGCCTTAGTGTTCTCTAAATGGTGAAATAAGGTGTGAGGAAATTACTCGAGGACATCATTGAAGTGTTGTTGCATTAAAGAGCATTCATATAGACAAATGTGTGATGATATTTGTACAAGGGTTTCATAAAGCAGTCACAATTGCCAATGCTATAATAATGCCGAAGCAATCAATGTCTTGGTGTGCAATTAGCTAGGTAACTATGGCTTATTAATTGTAATAGAATAATGTTACTCCCTCCATCCCACTTCAAGATTTCTATTTTGGGTTGTTCCCTTTGAAGATACATTTCCCTTTTAAGCATGACATTTGACAAGATTACCCTCTTTTTTTACAAAGAACAAATGTGGGTCTCATGTGAAGGTTTATTAAAGAATAAAGATATTAACATGCATTCAAACCCTTTCTTAATCTTCTAGATGCCGAGTCAAAGTGTAAATCATGAAGAGGGACGGAGGGTGTAAAATATCAGTGAATGTCGTACAACAATGCATTACTACTACTCCCTTTGTCCAAAAAAGGACTCCTTGTCTGTCATTGGATAAACGTTACAGGCCAAAAATAGAAGTTATGTTTTAAGCCTTTTTTTTTTCAGAACTACCACTATTAATATTAACATATTTTATAAGGCATCTGATGATGGCATAGGCCGTAGAGTAGAAAATTAAGATGGCTAATTGTATCATATTTTTTGGTTAAGCAATCAGAACAGGTTTGAAAAGGAATCTTAAGAGTATCTTTTTAACAGGACCCTGAGTGAAAAAGAAGCATTTTAGGACATATACAAATAGTAACCTAGAAAGTCTTTTTAGGACAGACAGATTATTAAACAACTGCTCCCTGTGTCCCATTTGAAGAGGGACACTTTCCTTTTTGGGGTGTCCCAATTCACGAGGCACATTTCCATTTTTGCACATCCCCTTTGACCATATTACCCTTGCTTTTTGCAAGGGATAAATATGGGCCACAATCTAATGGACTTCTATGAAAATTAATACTTCTCAACCACATTATTAATCGATTACTTATATTATTATAGAGTAATCAAATTTGAATAATATTGAATCGAGTAAGGATACTAATGAGTTAGTCAAATTTTCTTTGAGCTAACGAGTACCCAGTACTTGCTTTGCACGAGCTTGATTTTTCTCAAGTACTAAGCAGTAAGAACTTCCCCAATTCCATTCCACATATCCAAACAAGTCTAATATGCTTGAGTCAAGTTGGCTTCAAGTTTGAGTAACTCATGTTGTCATTCACCTCTACTCAAAAAGTTAAACTAGCTGTTTAACATGTTTGGATAAATTTTTGTACTGAATTAACTATTTTAGCATGTATTCCTCACTTCCGTCAGCCCAACGCTGCCTTGCACCGAAGTCCCGAGAAACCCTCTTGCTATACGAGCATTTCAAAAGTATGGTCAAGAATATAGCAATGCTAAGAACTTCTAGACTAATGCAAACACAGGACAATGCACAATAATAACCTAACTCCTCAATAACAAAAATAAATTATAGAATGGTTAAACTCCGATATAAGAAATTACCCTACTGTACAAACGAGGAATGACAGGGATTTAACCTATGTACAAGTTACAACATCGTTGCAATACGGCCATAATTGGATAAGCAAATAGCTAATGAAAACAAGTATTAAGTGCCAGAAACAAAGATTGCAAACCTTTGGAGGCAATCTAATCCATACTGTCTCCAACCAGGGTTAACTAGAGCATCTATTGCAACAATCCTTGTTTTACGTCTTCCCACGTAATCAACATCTCTTTCATCCACATAGTCTCCACAAAACCGGAATGAAGAAGCATAGCTACAGTAGTCAAGCAAAGGATAAGAGTGACATCAAAACAAACTGATCTCAGAGATAATCTACAGAAGTTCTTGAAGTTGCAAGAATGTGGAGAAGGTGAAAGACCTGCGAGTTAGGCTAACCAAATTGTGGTAGAAGAATTTGAAAAGTGCAAATGACATTCACGCAGTCTATACCCTTTATACTTCAGCATCATACACACATACACACACACACACACACACACACACATATATATATATATATATATACCCACACACACACACGTATAGGGAAGTGTTCAAATGAGAACCACATTGGGTTGCTCAGGGATATTATACAGTTTGTAGGGGAAATCTATGTTACCTGCATTATTACTATCCTACCTGGCCACATAATATTTTTTAAACCTATATGTTAAATAAGCCTGTCAAATGGGTAAATTCGAGCCACTCTAACCCGCTCTAAACAGTTCAACCCAATTAAACTCATTCAATCACAAATTTGTGTATTAGAATGTATAAAAATATTTTTTTGTGCTAAAGAGTATCCAACATCTTAATCCGAGTTTAACTTAACACATTTATTACACAATTGAGTTAATCCGTTAATTAAATGGGTTATGATAGGTTAAACCCATTACAACCTGTTATTTGTTGTAACTCAACCTATTTCGACCCATTTAACCCAAATTAAATGGCTTAATGTTAAATAATGGGCTCATTTGAAATGAATCACACACGTTCAAAGCTGTATATCTATCTAATTTTTTTTGTAGTCATTACACTACAATCTATGCATATCCAGATGTACAATTACCAATATTGATTCATTTGAACACTTGTTAAAGTTCCCCGATCTATGCATATCCAGATGTACAATTACCAAAATGTGTGAATGCATTAAACATGTGTCAAAAGAGTTATTAGGGGAGTCCAAAGGCAAGAGGCATGTAGACAAAGAAACGTGGTGGTGGAATAAGGAATTCGAAAAAAATTGTCCAACAAAAAGGAGAAGCTTATAAAAATTGGCAAAATTCTAAAAACCTAAAGGTCCTAAACGATTTAGAGCGATACGAAGTTGCTAATAAAGAAATAAAGAGAGTCATGAGAGAGACTAAGGGCTATATTACCCGGTAAGAAGGAGACACAGTAAGAAGGATGGGGTCCGGATCCGAGGATCGAGTGTGTCAATTTTCTAAATTTAGAATCCTTGGATACGGTTAAAAAGTATCTAAAATTAGGATATGGGTGTAAGGATCCTTTGTTCCAAAAATATTTGCGCCACTAAATATGATGGTTTCATTTCTTTTCCAAAATATACCATGCAATTTATAAAAGTCCATGTGTTAAAATTTAATAGTGAAGGGGATGAGTTTGTACACTTAATAATCAGGTGCCCACATTCGTTGAATTTGGCTTTCCCATACTTGGTCCATTGTGTTTTAAAATCTTGGGCCAAGCCCTACTTGAATTTGTCTATACCTAACAACTACTCCTGGTCACATTCATATCAACACCAACGAAGCAGCACATAGAGACCAAGCTTCATCACCTCCATTTGCGACAACCATGTGACCAACGTTCCATCTCCGGTAGTTTCCAGAAAGACGTAAGTGATTTATCTTTTTCTCCTCTTTATTCCCTCTCTCATCTCTTTCACTAACTCAAACCCTAAACTAAGACAAGCCCCCACATATTAACTAGATCTCCCACAATGAAGTACTAGATTTCCCCGAATGAAGTACTCGATCTCCATTTGGAGGATCGAACGTGAGACCCATTCCCGGATCGAGATCATATCGTGTCGTGGCGACACCAACACATGGCCAAAATGAAGGGTTGGGATAACATAGGCTAAGGGTAAAGCATTTGATGACTTATAATGAAGTAGATACAAAAGAGGGCGAAAAAGGCTATATAGAAACTACTAAATGAGCAACATTTAGAAAATATAGCGAGCAACAATAGTACCAAGTTTGCCTTGAGAAAGATGAAAATCGAAAAATCTTTAGGACCGGATGAAATACCCATTGAGGTATGGAAATGCCTAGGTAATGTAGAGGTGTCGTCTTGGATAGTTAAGTTGTTTAATAAAATTATAAAGTCAAAGAAAATGTCAATTGAGTGGAGAATGAGCATTATATTACCAATATACAAACATAAAGATGATGTCTAAAGTTGCACGAATTATAGAGGTATTAAATTAATGAGTCAGATAATGAAACTTTGAGATAAAATAGTTGAAAGTAGACCAAGGAGAGAAATGGTATCGTAGAATCAATTTGGATTTATATCGGGTAGATCAACAATGGAAGTGATTCATCTATAGATTGATGGAACGCTATAGGCAAGGAAAAAGGATAAATACATAGTGTTTATTGACTTAGAGAAGGCATACAATAGAGTCACTAAAGAGGTAATTTGGTCAATCCTAGAAGAAGAAGAAGAGGTTAAGTTAGATATATTGAGGTTATTAAAGTTATGAATGATGGGGCGTCGACTTTAGTTAGAACCACGACAGGACAGACATATGAGTTTCCAATCCCTACAGGACTAAACCAAGGATTGGGCTGTATCATTTCGTCTTATTAATGGATGGACTAATTAAACATCTATAAGATGATACACCTTGGCGCATGCTACTTACCAGACGACATTGTCCTTAACGATGAAACAAAGAAGCTTTAAAAGCCAAGGGAATAAAAATAAGTAGGAGCAAAACATAGTACATGGCTTGCAAATTTAGCCGTAAGAGAAGTACTAGTGAAGTGAAAGTTAAGTTAGATGGAGAAGAAATACCTCAAAAGAAATATTTCGACACATAGGATCAATCATTAATCAAGATGGAGAGATCAGAGAGGATGAAAAACATACAATAAAATCGGGTTGGATGAAATTGAAGAGTGCATGTGGAGTGTTATGTGATCGGCATATACCAATAAAGCCAAAGGGCAAATTTTATAGGACAACTATTAGTAATAGCATGCATTATTATACGGAACTGAGTGTTACGAACATGCTAGTAAAATGAGTACACGAAAAATGCGAATGTTCGGATGGATGTGCGGTAAAACTAGAAAAAAATAAGTTTCGTAAGGAACAAATACAAAAAACGGTAAAAGTAGCGTCGACAGTAGTAAAAAATGAGAGAGGACCATCTAAGATGGTTTGGTCATATACAACATAGACCCTTTAGTGCTCCAGTTAGGAAGTGTGATGATATTAGTCTTAATCAAGTTATGGATAGGGACGGGCTAAAGTTAATATGGACATCGCCGAGACAAAAGGACATGAAAGATTGTGATCTACATGGTGACTTAGCATTGGATCGCGTGAAATAGCCGAAAATGATTCATGTAGTAGACCCCAATCGATTGTGATGAAGGCTTTGTTGTTGTTGTTCTTGTTGTATGTACGTTAACTAGTAGGAATATTAAATACTTTTCTTCTTTTACCTTTTTCCAAGTAGTTACTTCATACTTTTAATTTACTAACCATATTTACTTTCAATGAAATAGAGTTCCACAAAAGAAAATTTTCTCCCCAATTTTTCACAATACACTTTTTGTAGCTTTCTTCTCAAGCAGTGGAACTTGTATAAACCGCCTTGGGCCCTTAGATCTTTGATATTGTCGACATGGGTAATCTTAATAATATTTCTGCTAGATCTTAGTTAATAGGTGTTTGATATTAGTATTATTTCTGGTGATCTTAAAATTATTTCACTTGGGTCGTAGTTAATAGGTTTTGGATTTGAGTATAATTTGTTCATAAATATTTATGTTGGATCTTAGCCGGTAGGTATTGAATCTTAGCATTTGCTCCGAAATATATTCATTATGAGTCTTATTTGAAAGGGAATTCGATTTTGGATAAGAAAATGCTATCAAATTTCAGATTTGAGTTCAAGATTATGAAATATTTGCATTTGATCGAGACAAAAGTTTATGAAAAAGAGGGGGAAATGGGTGGGAGACTTTTAAAACTCCCAGCACGTTCTTATACAACCAACATTTCCACTGCCTTTATATTACTCTTTAATTACAACAATGTGACCCCCTCTTTATGCATTAAAATGTAATCTCAACCTTTGATTTGTTTTAATTTAATGATCAACTGGTTCATACTGGTTCTTATATTTGTTGGTTCTCATTAGATAAGACCCTACGTATATATCATAATTATAACAATAATAAAGCATGATACCTTAAGTGTTTTGACTTGTATTCCAATAATACCCTTCTAATCTTGGAGAAAATACAGGGATGAAAAAGAAAGATTTCTTTTAATCTTGAAACCTCCTATTAGTTTAATTTTTTCTCCTAATTAGTAATAGTCCTTGAAAACTTAAAAATCCTAATAGCAATTAAATGATAAAGTTTCTGTGAAGGCAACAAAATTCTGTAGTTTGTTGGGAATGATATCCTAGTAATAGTTGTTTATAATATACCTACTAAGTTGAGGTTTACAGTATAGTAAATTTGTTATATGCCCAAGTAGGGTGTTCCACGCTGTTGATTTTTTACACTGCAATCATTTTATGTTTCAACAATAAGTACCACTAACACATGCACCTCCTACCATTAACAACGTTTACTAGAGAAGTTTAAATAGCTTTACATTACAAACCTACACATTTCATTAGACCTCAAGTGTAAGGGTAACTCAAAGGTCACAATGTAACTTGTGGTTATTCTCAAGTACCTTCGTTCATCTATATTATTAAACACAAGCTTTTATTAGGATTACAATTTTTGACAAACAGTACGGAGTGGCTAACAACAAACACGTGTAACTCACATTGACGCTCCGGGTGCGTGGTATTTGTACATATGGCTAACCTCTCTTGTAAAAGTTAGTTGGTAGAATCATGCAGCCTTAGCTCAGTATGTTCACACTAACTTCACGCCATCCCCGCCAGCAAACTTGAACAATCATCGGAATGCGGATGGTGCTCATGCAGCGATCCATGGTAATGCAAGGGGTAGTGGTGATGCAGCGGGTGCCGGTGATGTTGCGGATGGTATTGTTGGATTGGCGGCCAATGTTTTATTTTCTTGTTGTTATCTAGTAAACTACGAAGTACTTTGTTATAAGTAACCTAATTTCTGATATGTTATCAAGTTGCCTAGTTCGTATTTTGTGCAAGCGTTAATGCTCCTTTTCCCGTTAAGTTTAATTTCGTGATGCTATGATAAGTGTCTTCATTTATTTTATTTGGTAAGTAAACTTTTGTTTATTTTGTTCAATTGGTTGAGCACAGGAGACCAGGCAAAACCTTGAAGCTTGTAAAGGACAATGGATTTCCTAATGAAATTGGACAATGGAAAACATGACGTGATATGTGGAAAGTATCATTATAAACTACTAGACCGGAGAGAGACCACTAGAATCCGGTATCAAAGGTCTACGATCTGCCTGATCAGAAGGATGAAACACTGAAGGCTGATTAAGCAAGCATAATGACAGCAAGAGCATCTCTATCATTCAAATTCTAATATCCTCCTACATGAGAAAGTAAAAGATGCTCCCAGCTCGAGAAAACAATTAAGAGCATACATACCAACAAGGTTCCCACTAAAGATGTCCAGCCTCCACCGACAAAACTTCCCCCAAACAACATCAGAACACCTTGAAGTAATACAACATGTTCTTCCAATCAAAAAGACACTCTTTTCTATGCTATCATATTTGATAAGGAACCCAAAAATTGCTCCCCCGAAAGGGAGGAACAACATATCAGCAGTGAACCAACAAAATTGGCACACAAAGTAGACTACCACAATGGCTGCCACACGTGACGGCACCAAAAAGTGTGAGAAAAATCAATCAATCACTGCCCATGCTTCATATTTATTCCGCAGCTAGACCAATCCTAATCAAGCTAAAGAGTATTCCATGCCTAAAATCAAACCAAATGGTAAAAAAACCAAATGGTAAAAAAGGCCAAGTTCACAATAAAACTAAAGCCAAAGCATTTGAAACTGAACTTCAGTTGGTTGCTTGACCACGTGCTATGCTCTTGAATACCAAAGCCCACCTCCACCTCCCCCTTCTTCCAGCAAGCTTACAAATCAATCCCACTCCTATTAGGATTATATCTCCTCTTTGATTAATTGTTCCCTTTCATAAAACAGCAATCACTACAATACTCAATGGATTGGCCAAGGTGCACCGCTTCACTTGGAAGGTTAGACAATCTACTTCCCTTTTCGTGTGAATGACTTTGCATCCGTAGGAAAGGTCTCCATACTCTGCTATACAGCCTATACATCACCTATACATATCATTGTGATGTACGCTCTTCGTTACAAACAGGCTTTTACATGGAATGCTCTTTCAGGACAGACCGAATTGCGGCAATTACTGCAATAGGATTTTTTGTGTAAACTGCCAATCAGCAGCAATCTAACATAATGGATAGTGTTTTACCAGCCTATGTGAGACTGAATAATAATCTGGGTTTTATTAGGGTGGACAAGGGGATTTGGAAAGGTGAAAGCTTACTTTTGTCCAATTACTTGGGTTGGATAATCCTCTTTTGCAATTCACTTCACTCCATTGCAAGATCATCAAACAATAAAAGACTTAAACTAATTGGAGCAATCTTTATCACAGAACATATATCCTAAAGGATTTAAGCTTTGGAGGTAGAGCTATAGAAGCACACTAGATATTGCAATAAAACAACTAAAAACATATGAAACTGGAGCCGATTTCGTTACCAAAATGTTGTAACAATGCAAACGCATTATCTGCGTGCCAATGAGCTTACATCCGGTTCAGGAACTTCCTGGATACTTTGTCAAAAAGAAATTGACACAAATGATAAATTCAAGAATCATTCAAGGTCCGTGCAGTCAAATACTGGGGAGTACAAAGTATAAGCATCTTTCATCACACTTGCTAACGTAAGATCAACTTTTGCAGGTGATAGTACAAATAGAATAAAGATATTGTGATGCACCATAGCAGAGATCGAAACACAGATAACCACCCAACCAAGAACTTAGGGTTAAAGCTTTTAAATTATCTTGAACTTAAATATGCCAAAAAGCAAATCTATAAAAGAATGGTCAATCAGAGTGTACTAGATTCTTCATGGATACATTCTCCACTCCTTGCAACCAATAAGATTACAGATCCAACAACTAGAAAGTCTTTAACCAGATCTCTCCTTACTTTAGTCATACTCAGAGAAGTCCAGAACAGTTGAAAGAGCAAAACTAGTCCCTCCATCCAGGATCCTCTCTCTGAAAATTATTGTCCCAAAATGAGTGCCTACTTAATACTTTCTAGTGAACTTGACGAATTACCTTTGGCAATTATCAATTATGAAGTCTGATGTACACCTGCAATGCCGTAGTGTGAGCACCAAGGGCATTCATGTATACATGCTATTGAAATTGCATAAAGCTCAACTTCCTTAATTTCCATGAAAATCCAAAAAAGGACCATAACCCTCGGCGCGGACTAGAGCGGATACCGAATACTCGTGTTGGGATGGAGGGAGTGTTTGATTAGGTTATTTGAAATTAATAAAAATGTAGGTACGAATGAACACCCACCTACAGGAAATTGAAACAATAGATAACTCATTGTCCCATACTTACCCAGTATAACGTGAGTATCGTTCAGCACCAACAATTTCTATAGCCTCGTTGTCTGCCATAGCAGGCAAGAAAAGCATGCCAGCAATCAATTCTGGGTTGATCATGAATCGTATCTCTTCCTAATAAGAGGCAAGAATGAAAATAAACTGTCAGAAGAACTATGATAAAGGTTTTTTGGAACTCATAACAGGAATATTCATAAGAAAATATGCTCGAGCAAAAAAAAGATAGGAGTAACTTAAGAATATGAATATTAATACATCGAAAAACAGGAAACCTAGAAACATCAAGAAATTAAAGCACTCCAATCTCTGAACAAACAAGAGAGACACTCTTCTGAATACTCCACTTGCCAAAGTCCACCATAGCACTGTATAGACGACTCTATCCCACAAAAGTACAAGGACAAAGGCTGCTCCCGAAAATCATGAAGTTGGTCGCACTCCAAGTGCACCCTGGCATAGCGAACACTTCATGCTTCCATAATTGACTAGGATAATTATTCTCACCAAAACCTCCTCTTAAAAGTTTTAGGTACTAAAACTTTATTAGTTATAAGTATAGGGGTACAGTTGTAAGCTGCTTTATATATATATATATATATATATATATATGTTTACGCCTAACGAGTTTAGGTTACGGCTTCGCATTCTCATTCTTCAATGTTCTCTTTCTCTTTCTCTTTCCCCAAGTGATACTGTTACATGATATGAGAGCTTATGGTTCGGATAAGGTGAAAGCAATAATAGTGAAGCAACGTACCGAAGTAGAAAAACAGAAATTGCCATTGTTTTTAGGGTAGAACGCAAGTTTGAGATTAGCGCCAATGTGGGAGAAATGACATTGCCGAGTCGCCAACCATTGGATCGTCGTCATCTATGGGATTGTAGCGAAGTTTCAATTGCTGGTTCACAAGTCCTCGTTCTTCAATCTGGACGGTGGAGATCATGATCTGGAAGCGAGAAAACGGAATTTGAGTATGGGGGAGATTTGTTGGGATTTGACTCAAATTCCTAAACTAGTTGGAATAGTAGTGGAAATTCTTGGGTTGGTAGTGTGACCAACAAGCAGCCTAATCATATTCCTAATCTATTTAGGGTTTAGCGTTACTATTTGAAGGGTACTTGGATTGTTGTTTAGAGTGTGTTGTAAGGTGCCAAGAGAGTCGCCCTTTGGAGAGGTAATATTCACTCAAAGGTTTACTATTGAGATGGAGGGATTCTTCCATTATAATACCAAGAGAGTGCTTATGTGGTGAGATAATATGACTATATGAGTGATTGATAGAATATTCATCGGAGTGAAGGAATTTGGTAGAGGAGGTAAATTTGGTGTGTTGTCGAGATTGCTATGTAACACTATAAATTTCGAAGATCGGTATAACCAGAAAAAATAATCGACAACCAGATTTAATGTGGTTTACCCTAGTGCCTACAAGATTTAATGTGGTTCACCCTACTAGCTACATTCACTGACCAATCAACGACTCCACTATGCTATCATTGGATATAATCATGAAACTCACAAAGACTACCAACTCCCCAATACAAGAGACCCCTAATATTCAATCCCTCCAATGGATATTGTCTCAATTACTCGTATATAATCTCACCATATATTCACACTACAAGCATACAGGCATCATTTCATCTCCAGACTCATGAAAGAACCCTTAAATGAATATTGCCCTCTTCAAAGGGATATTCTCTCTTGGCACCCCACGGCACACTCTACACATAAACTCAAACATCCTTCATATAGTCCGACAAAACCCTACTTATATTCCTAATATAATTAGGTTTCCTTTCCATCACTCTTCGATGCATTCTGGCCCAAGAACACCATTACTATTCCAACTAGTATCAGGAATTCGAGTCAAATCCCACCAATCTCTCCTTGACTCAAAATCTGTTATCTTGCGTTTGTCCTTCGAATTTGAAACTTCCGTGATCTTCGTTTTGTACCAACTTCAATCAGGTCATTATCCTCATCCTCAACACCTTAAACTTCCATGATCTTTGTCTTGCTGAACATCTTCCAGAAATCTAGTTACACCGCAATTTTTTTCAATCATCTTCAACACATGCCCAAATTAATTTGTATCAATATATATGCCAAAATTAATAGAAAATAAAATAACAATCTCATCAACGCACCAAATTTACCTCATCTACCAACAATCCATGTGGTAGACTCACGAGTTGCATTATGTCCCACAATACCCTCTCGAATGATATTCAATCTTTCACCATTGTCACTTAAAAACCAGGATCTAGTGAATTGTACCAACCTGCCAAAACAAACCTTCTCAAATACACACTCGGGATCAACGGGATTAACCACCTATCGAAACAGCCATGCTTCGGTACATACTCCGGGATCTACTATATTAACCAACTTGCCAAAACAACCCTTCTCCAGCATTCACTTATTCGACTAGAGCAAATTGTCAATCTAAACCTCCAACTTGACTTACTTGCCAAGTGGACAACATATCATAAAACCTCGAATTAACTAAACTGTCAATCTTATCCTACAGCTTGGCTCATTGTCAAATGGACCATCGTCACCATACTTCAAACCATGTGTCAAGTCCCTCCAAATTGACCTTACTATTAATTGGAGTATAAATGTTCCACAATGTTCCAAAACAGTCTGATGAAGCTTTCTTAATTTGGCAAAAAAACCTCAAATTAACAAAAATGTTAACTTCACCCTCCATGCTAAACAATCTGTTCTAACAGACACTCCAAGATAGCCAATTGGACCAGCATCCCCTCCGGGGCTACCAATCTACCACAAACTAACAACTTCCACTAAATTCTGTCAAAATTTTAACAACTCTGTCCAGATCATTTGCAATTCTGCCCAGTTCTCTCAGAAATTTAACGGGTAAGTGCAGTCTGTCAAAAAATACTAGCTAGACCAGAAAACTAACTTGCTCTGCACGAAAACCCCAAAATTTCTTTTGATTCAACCCTAATCATCACATTAAATCTTTGGTATTGTCAATCCGACTAACAATCACTTGGAATCTATTCCAAAGCTTCAAACTTGCAATTATTCACAAAATTTGAGATCTTGGGTTTCAAACAAGTTACGAACACTAAATCGACCATGCTAATGACTTCAAACACCAAATAGACCTTCCGGACAACCTACCGAGGGAAATCCGACCCTAACCCACCAAAAACATTGCCGATGTCATCGGAAACATTGTCGAAAGCCTCACTTGACCGAGCCAACCAATCTTCCACCTGTAGATCTTCCATTGAACTGCTTTTTCTAGATAAAAACCAAATTTTTTTGGTCAAGAACCTCGAGACCCGTTTGCGTTTTGTTGGCTCTGCAGTCGTTAGCCACCCGAAACACTTGTAGCCTTCAAACCTACAAAAAATAGCAGTCGTCGTTATCTCCTTTGCCACCGAAACCCTAGCACCCGTCAACCAAACGAAACCCTAGCACATCCACATATACCCTTTTTTGCTCGCTTATGACTCACATCTAAATCTAAACAACACTTGATGATCTCAATCTCCAAACATAAATCTCGAGACCATCAAGACCCACTCATCTACGGCTAATATGGCTTCTTGTATATGTATCAAAAGGGCTCTCATACGACCTGTTGGGAGCGGAAGCCGACTCACACAAAGGATTGTTATGCAACACTATAATTTGGGAAGAACATAATGATAAGGAAAAATAATCACAAACAATACAAATATTCCGTTCTAGTAGTGTCATTAAGTAAGAAGTGTCTTTTTTTAGTTGATGAGTTTTGTCATTTGTAATAAGTTTTAGGGGGGAATGTTATGAGATTTGGTTCATTTTATAACAAGCTTGACATGATATGATTAATATGATAAATATCTATGCTACACCTCAAGAGGAATTGTCGGAAGATATTAGGTCTTAGCATTTAACATGGTTTTAGCCAAAGTATAAACTTTACACCACCCATTGACATCTGCTGAAAAGAAACTACGGAGAGGCAGCTAACCCAGTTCCAACTACAACTAAGAATAAACCATTCCACAGCAACCAATCACCATCAAATTAGAGGAAAATATGATGAGTCACCTAAGATTTGCACACCACAGTGAAAACTTTTTGGTATTTCAAACTTGCCTTAAATAATTAATGTTGAGCTTATTGGGGATTGAAGATCACCCAGACGCCCCGATTTGATAGGAAACAATCTTTCCAAGTAGTAGTTTAAAAAGAAACTTAGATGGTATAAGAGGTTGAATAATTGCACAAGCTCTACACCAGAAGTGACCCAACCATCAAATATCCAAATATGAATCAGCTCTTGAAGGAATCTTCACAAGAGGAAGAAGAACATCAAGAACCTCCTTGCTTCCGGATCATACAAATTAAGGAAGTAAAAAAAAGGGGGGGAACTTCTGACGAGGGCTCCCATCTTTCTATAAGAAATCGGAAAGAGGGTCCATATCAGCCAAAAAAGGGGGGAACCTCACATACTTGGATCTGAGTACCATTACCCACCATATATACCGTGCGATGGATAAATCTAGGATAACACTTCTATGTGAGTAATTGATGTACCGATGTTGTATCTCCCCCCCCCCCCAAATGGTGTTTAGTTAATACAAAATTGCCTTAAATCACTTTACTCCATGTAGATCGATCTCGTGGGAAATGCCAACCCTGTTTACCAAAAACACATGTTTCTGCAAACGATCCGTAGTACCAACCCACCATCCTCCGTAGGTTTGAAAACCAAGCCACTAAGTGGTCACATCTACCCGCTTCTGCTCCTCGTTCCCACAAAAAGATCCTTCACGATCCCCTCAATGCACTATGCCACACTAACAAAAATCTTGAATACAGAGAACTACTTGCACGACACTCTATAATGAGGATGACTCTGTCCCCTAAGGAGAAGAATGCCCTCTTCCAACCATCGAGCCACGTACTAGGGAACAAGATATTAGATGAACGAAGTGTTACTCCAATATACCATTGCTATGGTCCCCATTGTTCAATGGAGCTAAGCAGGATTAAATATTTACATACATAGGTTTACATTTTGCAGAAGTCAGCTGCCATAACACTTAAAACACGAGTTCTTAGTAATCCCCATGCTCTAAAGAGTACTCACAACTACCAAGTGAAATTTATAAAAAAACAGCACTAAGATTTGTTTATTTTTTTATGAAAAAAGAAGATTTTTTAGATTCAATAGAAGAATATACAAAGGAGGAGGGCGAGCTGACCTCATAGAAGAGAAAAGGAAAAAAAGGAAAAAAGGCGAAAAGAAAGGGAAAGGAAAGAAAAGAACAGCAGACAAAATGAAACATCTCCTTATGAAGCACAGCAACCCAGTCTCTACACAAGTACGGCCACCCCCCTTAAAGCACCAAGTGTCGAAGCCCATAAAGAAGCGAGGAATTGGATCCTCCCCATGAGTAAGGAAATGGATATGGCTTGATTACGGAAAATTCTTGCATTCCTCTCTATCCAAAACAACTTGAACTTTTTAGCATCAATTGTGACACACCGGAGTACTTTGCACGGTAACCCACAATAGACATGCCGGTGCAATCACAAAGGATACATCTCCACCGTGTCAATTGGCCCATTGTGTACTAGAGCAGGGACACACATAATTATCTCCATAAAGACCTAAAGCCAAAACATAACCTCCTACAAGACATTTACGAGAGACAAACATCCCCGATCAAGCAAACAAGGAAAGAGATGTGTTCCGGTAAAACTCCCCAAAGAGATGCGATGAAATACAAAATTAGGTGCTCCAGAGGTGAATATCGCTAGCAAAGGAATTCGACAGATTCACTTTCCAAGTGCCTTTAGAAACTCCTTAAGAGAGCATCCACCTGCAAAGGGAAATATTCAGAATGAGACTAATCTTTGACCTTGAGCATCCTAAACATGTCATTTCACCATCTAGAAATTGCAAATGTCCCCATACTAATACTGCAAATGGGACACCACTAAAGACAATAAGTTTGCACCTAAGCAACACTAGTAGAAATCCACCAAAGAAAGTAAGCTGAATCCACATCATTTCACCACCTAGCAATTGCAAAATGCCCCATAAGAATACTGCACAAGGAATGCCACTAAAGCCAAAAAGTATGCACCATAGAAACACTAGTAAAAGCCCGACGAAGGAAGTAAGCTGAGCCATGGGCTACCTTACCCCCCCCCCCTCCCCAATTACCTGACAGGGACAAAGGAATTCTACAGCTTAGACCCCTCAAAATTGCACCACAGGGTAGCGAATAAAAGGTCATTTCCAAGAACAAAACTTCTCTGGCAGCACACGGAGCATGGGATTATGGATTGTGGATGTAAATTAGTGAACATCGCCGTAGCCTTCAGGGTACAGCTTCACCGTAGCTTCAACAGGTCATAATATTAGGCATGGATCTTTGCTGCAAGAGATCTCTCACATTGAAAAAACTTATCTCTGACAACCATGCTCTTACGCACATTCTCCGATCTGTCCATAGGATAATAGAGTGTAATGCAGCTCTAGAGCTACTTCATCACAAATCCCTCACAAGGTAACCTGTAAGCCTACGAGTATTCCTCAGGATCTTTTGCGAACCAATTGTTTTCCAAGCATTCACATGATCACTTATTTTTGCATTGTAAGGCTTCTCAATTTTTTTGGAGTAATCTTTTTGGTGAGGTTGGAGAAGTCTGGGACTTATTCCGAGAACGTCTAATCCTTGCTTCCGATTTAAGCTGTATGTTTTGGCAAGGGTAGCTCAGTTGTTAAAACTATACATGCAAATAAAATAATAAATAAAGCTAACCTGTACACAACCTCTATCTAGAGCACCACCCCCTAAATACTTGTTCGCAAAATCAACTTCAATAGCTTCTTTAGATCGATCTTCAATTAATCCCGAACTGCAGACCTACAAATAACCAAATGGATACAATTATCCACAAATCTGCCACCCACAAAGAACAATCAGCTTTTGTTTTTCTGAATGTTCCTTAAAAGTAAAGTTCCATGCCAACTTGGGCAAGTTAAGGATAAAAACAACTGGCTTTTACCTTGCTCCATTTGATAAATAACAAGCACACATTATCAACCTAAAAATAGAGTTGATGATGGCAAGGCAATAAATGTGAAATCATTAGAAGCTCCTCTAAGTCATTGAATTTAAATATATTATCTTTGTTAAGAGATGGAGTAGTATGCTGTATGCACTATGCAGACTACATCATCCAATCCTGACAATAAACACAAATATCAAGCCTCCAGATTCCCTCCATTTCAAGAAGCCCCGTTTTCCAATTTGGTATGTTAAAAAGAACATGGAATAAACAACCATACTACTTTGAGGTTATCCATACTACTTTGCACAGAAACAACCATTTGAACAGGCCAAAATGAAAAACTAAACTACACAACTGTGAGGTTATCCATACTACTTTGCACAGAAACAACCATACTAAAACCATGATGCTGAATTTGACAAATGAAATAAATCTGAAATCAAGGAAGTACCCTTCAAATGTTGACTTTCAAAAAGGGACTCATTTTTGGAGATGGACTACATGTGTAAGTGAAAGAAATCCTTACGAATAAGCCTTTCAATGCTGTATTTACAGTTGCACATAAATATAAAATCTAATTGACAGAATCGGTAAAAATCTTCACCTCAAATGGGCAAAGGGAAACCATAGACTTGCTCCACAAATTTGTCTTTGGATAAGATATGCAAGAGGAACCTTGTTCTAGTGGTAGAACTTTCCTCTCAAATGAAGCATTGCCAGTAGGCATACATGAACATATCCTCTCAAAGTAATGAATAATGCACTTTAGTTTGTTCTCCTGTTTTTCATTGTAACTGACATATAGACTCCTGCAAACAAGTGCACCGTATAGAATGAGTTCACCTCTCATGGATCAAGAACAACAAAACAGTTTTAATATGATGGACATAGTATAAAACATAGTAAGAATAAGAATACGAATATAATAATAATAATAATAATAATAATTAGAATAATAATAATATTCTCAAAAAAAAACGATGACAATAACAATCGTGAAAGTAAAAATAAAAAACAAAAACAATAATAATAATAATAATAATAATAATAATATAACTAAAAACTTAAAAGCCAATTAGCAACTTCCTTGCTCAATACTCGCTGTAACCAGCGTATGTTCTACACACTTCAGGCAATACAACATTTGTTTTGAGCCGTGTCTTCTGAACACCTTGCATAGCCTTGTTCCCATTTTTCCAAGGAACAGAAGTTCATTTTTCCCACTTTCACTAAGTAAAAAATTTCATGAAGACCCATGCACCAGTTCCTCAAAAACTAAATAAAAGAGTGGACAGAGAAAGTTTGATGTTTCAACTGACTTAATTGCATTTCCCTTAAGAATGTCAAAACGTACGCAAAGCCACCCAGTTAGAGTTATTTAACTTGGTAAACATTTTTTTCTATTCGAATACTTATCTTTTAATACAAGTTTATTACTCCCTCCATCCCATAATGACTGAAACATTTTGACCAAAATTAATCAATTAATTGAACTTTGACCAAATATTTTTAGAATAGTTACTTGTTTTTTCCAATATATAAAAATTGTTATTGATAATTTACTTATGATTCTTAAAATGATTAAAATATTTTAACCTAAACCATAAAGAAATATAGTAAACAATAATGTAGTACAATATTTAAGTTTACCTTTTAAAAAGAAAATTTGTCATTCATTTTAAAGGATCAAAAAGAACGGCAAACAAGACACCAGGCAGAATGCAAAAGGAAAACATTCTGGTGGGGGAAGAGAAGAACACGTAGGAGTGGGATCCAGATGTCTGCAACTTTACATAACCCCTAATAGTTTATTACTTTTACCACCTCACATGTAATGTTTGCTTACTTAGAAGGACGGCATTATTGTCCAAGGATAAGAGGGCAGATGGACATCCTCCAGTGGTTAGTTGGGACTTGGGAGATTAGCTTTTCCAACATGGCACGCACCCATGAGATAAGTCAAGTCTGTAGCGACAAACTTTTGGAACATTTACAACCACAAAACAACTGTGTAATGCCAATTTGGAAATTTAACATATATATCAGAGTTATATATATATATATATAATGGTTATTCATGCGAGCTACTTTCTGTATAAAGCTAGGATCAGAAAAAATAATTCTACCATAAGCTGCAGTAAATATGCCCTATTCTCATATGACATCATAGAAGCGTATGAGAGTTCATGGGGAAAATATCCAAGTAACAAACTTACGCACAATTAAATTCTCAAAAATTTAGGCTAGAACGAGACCCGCTAAGTCAGCAATCACTGATAATTAGATAAACAAGGCCTTCAACTTATTATTGACATTCACACAAAAGTCTGATTCTGAGTGGTAACACTTTCTATGCCTACAGTTCATTTGCTAGAAACTCACAGTATCCCCAGTTGTGGGAATATTTAATGAACATATATGAACCTCATAATGCCAGTTTAACGCATCTCATGTAGTACAGTAAGTACAAAAATAAGAATGGAGCAATTATCAACTGTAGAATGCGGCACCATGTTCACTATTCTCACGTAACACCATACATAAATAAGATGGTTCATGGGAGAAAAAAAAGAAGACATTTGCTGCTAACACATACGCAAATAAACGATCAAAGTTGATCATTGGAAGATTGGCACCTCTATGGCTGTCCGGAAACAAGCAAAAGAAGGAGCATGCTAAAAGTGCGCCGATTAATTCCTGGTTCACAATAAATCATCTCAATATATCACATGATAACCATACACAATAGTTATTTATTGTAAGCATATTGAATTAAAGGACTAACAGCATAAAGCGATGTAATATGTTCACAAATATGTACATATATATATATATATATACTATATATATGTATATCAAAATAGATATACATATATTATTTGTTATTTTGAAAAGGTTGAATGGAATGTGACCTAACCTTAATCCTTGTATTTATTTAAATTAACAAGAGCTTAAAGACTACCAGTAATGCTTCACATGCAAATTGGTCGGGTTAAAGACTAAGAGTAATGCTTCTCGCGAGACTTCAACACTTAACCTCTCCCTTGAAAGAAGTGAGGCACTGTCAGACTATCAATGGAGCTAGAACTCCTTGGTCAATATGTTCATACATAACTAGGCAAAACTGAAAATAAAGTCCCTCAAGTATGGCCACTTTTAATGTTTGGTGACTATTAAAATTTCCATTTCATTCATACCGTGAAAAGAAAAGTAACTGGCTTTTCAATAATACCATTCGGTCGATATGGCATTAAGTGATGCGTCCTAGGGGGGAAATTGTCCATCCAAGTCCAGGAGATCGTAGACAACATAAATTTAGAAGTGCATCTTTTGCAATATTTTAAAATGTTATTAGGGAGTTTCACAAACAAAATAAATTGAACGTACTTGGAGCAATTGATCGACATGTAAGAGATGCAGAACTAGTGAATGTTTTTTTTTTTTAATAGACTAGTTTTTCCATTCTTTGTTTAGAGGGTTGGCTTTTGCCATGATCATGCTCGAGTAGGATTACCAACAAAAATATGGTGAATCAACTGACACAAAGGACTACAAAAATCAAATTAATAATTTCAGAGAGAAACTAATACTTGAACCACTACATATGCACACTCACGATCATACCTGACTGAGTAGAACAATGCCTGGGTGTTGTGACTCCAACATGCGAAGTCCAGTTTGCAGTCCATCCACATCTGCATTAAGATAGTGAGCTTCTAAGAGTGACGGCAGTCTCAACAGCAAACCTGCCAACGTCGGCAACACTTGCCCAAACCATCTACCTGCCTCTGCTCGTGACATCAGCTGTTGCCCCCCCCCCCCACACACACACACACGCACAGAAGAAAACATCAATTCTTACTATAGCAATTTCATACTAAGTAAATAAAAATATGCTCGTAATGATGTGTCACAATAGCAATAATTGCTAACTATAGGGCCCACTGGTCCGTAATTATTACAATTTGTACACATCAATAGGAATGCATTCTAGAAGTAGTTTTTTTTTTTTTTTCCTTTTGCCAACCAATTATCTTTCATTATTGCTAGCTTCAATCTTTCCCTCAACATGAGTGCACTTATGCAATTTGAACATCGATCTATTGTAACCCCTCCGTCCCAAAATGAGTTCCACTTTCGTGTTTGAAATGTGAACCTATGAAATTATCAAATTACAAGCATACATTTTTATATTCTTAAAAAAATATTATATGCAAAAACAAATCAATATTTATTAAAAAATTGTCAAAATCTAACCAAGTTAGAACAAAAAAAAATGAGTAATGCTAGACATCACAAAATATTTACAAGATTTTGAGTAACAAAATGAGATGTCAATAATTATTAGGTGTGTGATTTGAAAGGCAAGCATTTAATGATGTTTCACACTTTTCCAAATTACACACCCAATTAATGATTGACCCCTAACTTCGTAACCAAAATTTTGTAACGTTTTTGTGATCTCCAACATTACTCACACAAAAAAAAAAAAATGTCAACTACACACTTTCTTGAACGAAGCCCGTAAGCACTTGCACGAATACAGATGAAATTTGAATTTAATGACTTCATTAAAAAAATGTTGCTCGTAGCAAATTACGATTACATGCTTTCGAGTACCACACCCTAACAAACAAAAAATTAGAATGCAATGAATGAATGAATGAGGAGGGAGTTGAAAAAAGTAAATGCATACATCGTCGAAGAAAAGGGAGAAACCGTCAGCGGTGGAGAAGTCGATTTCTAGGCCGGAGAGGTTGAGGGAATGTCGCATATCGGAAATTGCTAGGAAAAGGACTTCGCCGGAGTCAACCTTGCTGTGATCGGGTCCTCTCGACAGTGCTTTCAGTGCTTCAACCACTGCCGGCGGCCAGAACAACGACGACGATCGGAGCACCACGGGCAAGTAGTTCAGTATCGATTTCAAATCTTCCCGATTCTCCATCCCGTCTGTACCACAGTATAATTTCTCTTACTACCTTGGCTTGACACCTTTCAACTGTTGCTAAGCAGGCGAGTATAGAGCAAGTGAGCAACCCCGGGGAAAAAATTCCAAGTTGGTGGGTTTAGAGCAACTCGGCAGATTACCCATTTGGTCCTTTAACAATTGCCTCTTGTTTTTTTGTCCCCCCTAATTTATTGCATGGATCGGTCTTTAACCATTTTGACTCTATTTGATCCGTGGTCCTAATTTATTATATTGATCATTATATGTAGCAACTTCTTTCTTACGTAATTATGATATAGATTTTAAGTATATTGAGTTTTTGGAGAAAAATAAGTAAATAATATTATTGCCCTTTATCTAGGCAAATGACATTATGGCTCTTTTGAATCTTTATACAATTTCAACGTGAACGAATTTTTCGCCACTCCACTACTTCTCTCCCAAATCTCCTATGGTCCATTATTGAATTTTTCATTTTTTTTTTGGGCCCCAATGGGGCATGGAAAGGGATCGAACCTGAGACCTTACATACTGTAAAGCTCGGTTCTACCACTGAACCACCCCTTAGTTCCTCATTGAATCTTTCATTTAGCTCGCAACTTTAGTTAACCATTACAGCGCAAGTTCTTCTTACTAAATCATCTTTGCTTTTTAAATTTATTCTCCCCAAATCTAGTTACCTTGTCGGTAGCAAATGTGCCAACAAAATTCCCTCAAAAGGTGCACGATCTAGGGCGTGTTCACGAAGCTAGTTTTTGGCAAAAAACCTTGTTCACATACTAAAACAAAAACCAAAGTTTTCTCTCTCATACCTACTATTTTTACATACCCCTATT
>JAOWAN010000054.1:13381331-13400185 GCA_028566635.1 Lobelia cardinalis | reverse complement strand
GAACTCCTCTCCGCCGCCGCGATTTCACACACACCATCTCTGTGTATGCCCTCTTCCCTCAGATCTCCAGAGTAAATTGAAGCCATATCATCTGGGTTATAGGGCAGATGGTGGCAATGATGGTGGATTCGCTGCTCCTACAGGTGGTGGCAATGATGGTGGAGGATTGGGAGGGCTTTGGTTTCCTCTATGGAGCATTTTGCCGCGGGTTAGATCCGGTGGTGCGGACTCTGGTTGGGGGAGAGGGAAATGGTGGTGGTGGCGGTGGCGTGGTTTGGTGACGGTGGTGGTTGTGCTTGGTGGTGCTGGTGGTTAGTGCCGGTGGTGATTGGTGGTGCTGGTGGTCGGTAGATGTTTAATTAGAGTAGGTTTAATTAGGGTAAATTTAATTAGGATAAATTTAATTAAGGTAGGTTTAATTAGGATAAGTTTAATTAGGGTAAATTTAATTAAGGTAAGTTTAATTAAAGTAAATTTTAATTAATGTATTAATAATAATAAATGTATTTTTAATTAATAATAAATTTAATTAATATATTAATTATATTTAATTAAAGTAACATTTAATTAAGGTATATTTGAATTATTTGAATTAATGTATTAATTATAATTAAGATAAAATTTAATAAGAATAATATTTAATTAAAGTTAAATTCATTTAGGATAGAATTAAAATAATATATAATTTAATTATGGTTAAATTTAATTAAAGTAAGATTGAATTAGAATTATTTTAATATTAATAAATATTAAAAAGAATTATGTATTTAATTAAAATTTAATTGTGTAACATTAAATTACATTTAGCCCCTTTAGTTACCTAGTTAAAAAAAGATGAAAACATCCATAAAAAAAAAAAAAGATTTCATGCATGTTAGTCCTTGTTGTTAGCTATTTGACGATTTCTGTCAAAAATGGCCTATTTCGCAACAAAAAAATTACTTTAGGACTTAAACCGCAATAAGTCAGACATGGGGTCCTTTTGGCCTTTTCACGGAAACATTGGGGCCTAAAATGCAAAAAACCCTTTTGAGGGAGTGGAGATCTCAATTCAGGGTTTAAAGAGCTACATGTCAATCTTGCTCTGAATCTGGGTGGTTTACTCATTATTGGAGTCTGCAAATCTTGTTGATATTTTTGGGGTATTTTTGGATGGGAGCGTAGAGGAGGGTTGTGGATAGTTTCCTGATGTATAGGGGTATAGTTTTAATTTTTTAGTGGATACTATCGTATTTGTGTTACTCCCTCTTGGCACTGCTTAGTATATTTTTCGACTATCCAAGTTAAAAAAAAGGAAAAAAGATTTTGCTCATAAAAAATTAGGGTAATAACCAGTTTAAATACCATTGATTGTAGGCAATGACAGTGCCCATATAAGGCTTTTTCTCCAGATGTGTGATATGTGTTTGAGGAGTAGTGAAACACATGATCTCTTGTTCCTACATTGCCGTGGCACGGCGTTTTTGGAGTTCCTTGTTTGTGGTGAGGGGAATATTGTAGTTTCCCTCTGACTGTTCAGGATATGTGTTTGATCAGATATGAGGGTTTTGGTAGGGATACTTGGATTACTGCGGAACATTTGGATAGAGAGGAATTCCCGGATCTTTAGGGATCGTGAGTTATCATCTGCCATTCTTTGGGAGAAGCTTTCTTTTCAGGCTTCTCTTTGGGCGCGAAGTTTGGGAGCTTTTACAAGCTTGCCTTTAGTAGACTTGGCTAGGGATTGGAGATCTGCTTTGTGTTTCTTATAGCTTTAGCCTGTATGTATTTTTGTATTTAGCCGTCTTGGCTTTTGATGTTTTTGGTGGATCTCTAGTCCACCTCCGGGTATTAGCATTTTCTTTCTAATACAATTTCCTTTTCTATGAGAAAATAGCTTGTTTGAAAATACTACTTAAGCCGATTTGGTCATTTAGACATGAGACAAATTTAATGCTGCTACGTTAAATGAGTTTAGCTAGTTCGAGGGCAGGCCCTGTTGGATGCCGATTTCTTAGTTTCGGGAATAGCATGAGTTAATTATTACTACCTTAACTAACACACACGTTAAGAAAAAGAGGGGAGGGGGGGGGACTAATACAGTCAAATGGAGTGACCTAAGAGGACCACTCTTCAATAGAGGACAACCCAAAAAGGAAAGTGTGTCTCTTTTCTTCAAGTGGTATGGAGGGGTATCAGATTCCATGCGTCCAAGTCTATGTCCAAGTCTGTAACATACTTTTTTCCTCCCATAGTCATTCACATATTTTCAAGCCTATCTCAATCTATACTGTTGACGATTAAACAATAGAAACTATCAAAAATACTGCCAGTTTCTTCCAAATTTCTTGCTTGATATATCATCACCTTCCATATTTATTCCTAGTTCCTTCTGAAACAAAAGGTAGTCTTTTTTCAATGGATCAACTTATACTTGTATCTCTTGTTTAAGTTGGCTAGATTTTGTTTGGGTTATCATTTTGTTCTACCATCCTGATTTGTTGTTTGTCATTCAGACTGACTCCACACGATGGTACTATTGTTTTCATTTGATTTTCCAGAAGCTTTGGTTCCTAATTTAGTTAGATGAGCATTTATATTGTGTTGCCCCCTGATGCCATTTTCATTTTTCAGATAATGCTGAACTATATTGCAAAGTAGGAGTGCCTTTTGTAATGGGAACCACGGGTGGAGACCGGAACCGGCTTTATAAAACTGTAGAAGACTCAAAGGTTTATGCTGTGATTTCTCCACAAATGGGGAAACAGGTAAATAAGCCCATGAATCTTTTACGATTCTATTCTGGCTTCCTGGTATCTTGTCTCTAAACATATAGTATATCTCTAGCTGACTTGCTTCGATTAGGTTGTAGCATTTCTTGCGGCTATGGAAATAATGGCGGAGCAATTTCCTGGAGCCTTCTCTGGGTATTCTCTAGAGGTACTTCTGTCCATCTTCTCTAGTGATACAAGTATGTTCTGGTCGTGCCTTCTGTTGGTTTTGCATACTGAATTGTATCAATTCAAAAATTAAAATTCTCTAGTGCTGTTGGGTTCTTGGGCTACATGGAGTTAATCTTATAGTGTGTGGTCTATTATTATCAATAAGGCTAAATAGCTGAAAACGGAGACCAGCTTAATTGCTTACTAAGACCATGCGTACGACATGGTGATTTTGGTAGGTCTTCTGGACTTTAAATCAGGCACATTGAGAAATGGAAAAAAAAAAAATACAGCTGTACTCTTGGTATCGATGCCTTTAAATTGGTTATTGACTAGATAGGCCTGATCTCTAGTTTGATTACTAGATAATCATGCTTTATACTAGTGAAAAGAGCATAGTAAATTACAGAAGGGTGCAGAAAGAATCAAATTGGATGGCCTTTTTTATTTATTTAGCATAACTATCAATTATCTGTAGTTAGTGGAAAAGTGGATGGATTCTTGAATGTGAACTTTCCTCTAGAAGAGGGAAGTTTGACATCTTGCTCTAAACTTTGTTCGTCTTATTCATACTTCTGTGGGTTGACATTTCCATATGATCTTGTGTAAGACAACATAATGGATTTATTTATATCGATGATCAGAGCTAACGAGCTACAGTTATATAAGTACGGTGATAGAGTAGATATAATTGTAGTCTGCTAGTGATAATCAAAGCAATATCTCCTATAAACCTTTGCACTACCGGGAAGTAGCTGATAGGTCTACAACAAATGATTGCATTATTAACATCAACAGCTGAGGCTTCTCTAAAAGGAGAAATTGCTCACTGTGGGTTACTAGCTTAATAAAGTTGGTTTGCTTTGGTTGTCAATCATGTTATGAAGTCGCACCTTCTCTATGTAGATGATGCTATATTTTTCCTTATTGAGAATCTCAGTCTGTTAGTGAAGCTGTTAGTATCATCCATGTTACAAGCAATTCCTGTTCTTAATTTTGAATTTGTCTAAAATCATTACTTCATCCGTCACCTTTTATGTTTCTTGGTTCTCAAAAGTTGTGAGTGCTTTTTGAAGAAACATGACACTTAAAAGGTGATGGAGGGAGTATCATAAATTAGTGTTGTGGTTTTCTTGCTCTGTATGCATCTCTTGTTGTATGCATCTCTTATTGGTTGTAGTGTGCAGGATTTACCTCCTTTTTGTATTTTGGGATGCCTTAAGGTAACAACACATGTTGTCTTGTAAGTGGACCCTGCAGTATATAGGGTGAGTAGACAACTAGACAGGTGGAAAAGGGTTTCATTTTCTCTTAGTGGGAAAATTTCTTTGAGTCAGCCATTTCTGTCAAGTATTTGAACCTATTTTCTAACCTCATATGGTATCAGCTTAGCAAAGTTATTCAGGATTTTCTCCGAACAGAGGTAAGAGAGGGCAAGCTAGATCACTTGGTCTCACGCCCCAGACTTGGCCTCCTCTCGAAGTCCAAGACAGGGCACGAGTAGTCGAGTACAACAGTTCATTACCACTAACTATTACTACACAAACATCACCATGTACAAACGTGTTCATACATAACACTACCTTTCATTACATTTTATGTATCATCACGAAGTTCCCACACTATAGTCCATACAACGTATGTTAGACTAAAAAGTCACTATCGTACAAGTGGATATACAACAAAATATAGTTAAAGGGTTCCAACCCTAAATTAATTATCTTCAAAAGTGTCCTCTTGTTGCCTTTCCCTATCCTCGCAACCACATGTTACTGCGCAGGACCTAATATGTATAGATGTTATGTATACTCTATCCCATCATCGTGAGAAGAGCAAAACCTTTTCGTTCAGAGCGGTTTGGAAAAGCGTAGGTGGATGGGAAAGAGAAGGAATTTGGGTCTAGGGTTTAAAAGTAGTCGGCCAAATATGGCTCAGTGAGGATCATTTATGAAAATAGGTGCACGTGTGACGAGGTACAATTAAGAATGCATGCAACAGTACAAAAGTGCGACAATATACGCATGCAACAGAGTAATCGTGTCAAGTATTTCGAGTATCATCATGCATGTCATGTTACTTGATTTTACCATGCCAAGTAAATCATTCTGTAGCCACAACTATAGAGCAACCTAATAACTCCGGGCGGCCGTATCTCGAGTACTACGCCTCTTTGTAGCTCTACCTTATCACACCGGGGTCCATGGAATCAAACCATGCCCAAATCCACCGGGGACTAGAGTAGCGCTCTTTCCGTGCTTATGGGTCTACACGATATTGCAGCAACACAACAAGCATTTGGGTATCCTCCCAACAAGTATTCGTGCATCACCACCACAAGCATACGATCATATGAATTTTAATAACTAGATATTCTATGCGATAACAATTCTCATTGATATGCCAATATATCACATGCTATGACATGAATCAATCATTATTTTGGTGCACTACTATTTCTTGATACTAGCATGTCGTTTATTCGGGATTACATATAAACATGTCATAGCACCAACGCATCATTGATTTAACTTCCAATGTAGTTCCCTTAATATATCATTACTCATCTTACATTAGCCCCCCTTGCGTTGTTTGAATCCCCATGGTCCATGCCAAGACTAAACAGCTTGCCCTAATTTTACCCTAGTTTCTGCCCTAGGGGCGCTGCAGCGCTTGGGAGTGCTATAGCGGCGATCTGAGTCGCGGCGCTGTAGTGTCCACCCGCGTCACAGCGCTGCTGTGTAGAACACAGCCCCCTGTTGTGTGTTCTTTCTTTTGGATGTTAATAATTCCTTGTCCAGCCATTTATTCTCACTCTAAGCAATCCTGGGATACCTTGGATTGTTTCCTTATCAGTTTAGGCCAAGAAAACAGTAAGAACAACAACTAACAGCGACCAATTTCAAGGATTTGATTCAAGGTTAAAAACAGGGCATAAGACGTAAACTCACTGTTTTGAACTTGATTACGCTTCCCTTGAGCTTCCTTTCTGATTCTGGACGGTGCCAAACTTTTTCCTGCAGTGGCTGATAAGTTTTCTTCCTTTCTTTTCTTTCCTTTCCCTTCTTTTCCCTCCTTTTCTCTCCTCTTTCTCTCCCTGTTTTCTTCTCTTTTCCCTCTGAATTTAAACATGAAAATTGTGGAGGGAAAGGGGTATTGAAGGCCCTGGGTAACTGGAGGTGTCACCCTTTCATAAGCCTAGGTTATTGAGTCATACAAACTAGACTAGTTTTCTTGCAATTAGGTTGTTAGATTTCCACAATTTTCAATTAGGTCCTTCTGTCATATTATTAGTCCTTCAGGTTTTAAAGTTACCAAGTAGACCCTTATCTTGGTTAGTTTGTTAACACCAAAACTAACAGGAATTTCCTTGGCACATTTATCTAAAAACGTCTCAACAATTTATTGCCTATTTTATTTTTAGTAACTCATCTTACTCATCTATGAAAAAATCTAGCCCTAGTACATTATATCCTTCAATATTTTATTATTTCAACATTATCATTGTAGAATTAATAACTACAAACACCCAAGAAAGGGGTTCTCACAATTGGTGAGTTGGGAATCAATGTGTACACCCTTTGCATAATGGGTCAGATAAACTAGTGTTCAGACATTCCTCCTTAGTGGTGAAATGTGTTATGTTGATTTCCTTTTAAACCAATTTCCCCTGGGCATCATGTCATTTGGAGCAAATTTGATCTTTGCTACATTAGAAAAGGTGGAATCTACTCCTGTTTTCCAAATAATTCATGTCGGCTCTGAATGTATTTTCCGGCTCTCTGATTCATTCTTTCCTCATATGTATTGTCACAAACTAGTTGCAGAGATTGATAGTATCTCTCTAAGTTTTGTTAGACGCTCAGCGAATCAAGTCGCTCATGTTATTGCTACATCGGCGGATTCTATCTCTGAGTGTAAAGAATGGGTAGACAGTGCACCTTTGTTTATTCAAAATGTAATGATTGGTGATTTTGAGGAATAAAAAAGCTCAATTTAGTGTCAAAAAAAAAATGTGATGCAAGTTCGGTGATGGATTGGACTCGGTTCAGCGAGGATTCATGGGTTGGTGGAAAGACTGTCGTTTCTCCTTTTCCTCGTTTAGCCTACCTCCACTGTATGGGGGTCCTACTGCTAGCTTCGTTCTTATTTCAGAATATAATCTTTCTTGGATTTTCAGTTTTTTAGAAATCTTAGTGAGAGAGGATCAAGAACTTTTCTTCCCTTTTGGTGAATTATCTTGGATTTTTAGATAAGAGTTTTTGGTAACTCGCCGTTTTAGGTCTTTTAAGTAGCAGGTCTTTGCATAGTCTTTTATGCCAATCTAATATTCTCTGTCTTTCCCTGTCTTAATTCCTGTAGAAACTAAGGACCACTCAGTCTAGTGGTATCCCCTTTTCTTTCTTAATGGAGGCTAGGGGTTCTAGTCTTGTCAGAGACAATTTTAAGGAGAAATTATATCTTGTTGAAGATATCTCCCGGCTTGAAGCCCTCGTTTTTACTCTCGTAAGACCTACTTAATAATAAGGGTTGGGGTAAGGTCTATGTCCACTCCAACCTTTTAAATAAGAAAAGGAAATTCCTGTAGAAAAAAAGTTTCCTTCAAAGTTAGATTGGTCTCTTATTGACGGGAAGCTCAATAGAGTGGTCGCACACCAACTGGCCAAGAAGGCAGCCCAATAGACGTTTAGCCTTGGCCATTTGTATCTTTCCGTGCAGTGTAATGAGATACATGAGCAGCTTTTCGTCCATTTATTGTACTGGCTGGCATTTATGTGGCTGTGCGGTCGTTGATTTGCAAGTTATGAAATTTGGTTGGTCCTCACACAGTGGAGACCGTGTTTACGTAGAACACAAAGTGGACAACTCTTTAGATCTGTGATGACTTTCTGTTTTTTGATGCGTATGGACCTAGTGGAATCCATAATGTTTAATAGTAAAATCATTATTTCTAATTCGCTTTACGAGCTGTAGACCATGTCATAACCTTTGCGGATGTTTTGCTTGACTGATTTGGATGTTCCAGGTTGTTGTTTCATGGATATGTTCGAGCGTAGCTGGCCTTTTTATGTATCTCGTTTGGTTATTGATGCATTGTTGTTTTGTCTTTCCTTCCCAGTTCCCACATATCTCAAGAGGATCTTTTATCCAATTCTGCTTCTTTGCTCCATAAATAGATATTGCTGACTAGACATGATAGTGAAAGGAAGAGAGGTTGTGGAGTGGGGGTGAATTAGCAGAATATATTGCTTACTTTGCTGCAATTGCTGCTGCATCTGCATGAAGAGAAAGTGCGAGGGTCTTTGACACATGCCTTTCTTTGAATTTTCTTTGGGACCAGGTGGTTCTCCTGGTTTCTGTGTGGACCCAATAGCATCGAGGTTCAACAGTTGTCCTGATTTATTGGATCTTGGTAGGTAGGGAATGGCATGCATCGTTCCTTTGCTTGTTGTCCCTTAGGGCTAATTTCCATCTTTTGTTTTCCACAGCTTTGCGTTAATAGATTCCTTGTCCAGTTTCTATTTAACTTCCTTATGATTAGATTACTCCTGTTCCATAAAAAAAAGAGGAGTGTGTATTGTAGGGTTAGGGTGCAAACACGAAACGATAGTAGTGGGTACTGCCTTGTGGTTGATATACTGATTTTGATACGTGGTGACGAGGAAAGAGGTTGGAGGTTGTTGAGCCATGTCTTCAGATTGAATTTGTGAAGTGGACAAGAAGACTGTTGTCTGGGAGTAATGGCAATGGAGTGGATTGCCTTGAACAAAAGGTTTCCTATGATATGATTTTATGGTGGTGGTTGGCTGGTCAAGTATGTCCAAGGGGATATGCCAAGTGAAAACCAATGATTGTTGGGTAGAGGGGACTAGGTTGGTTACGGAAAGAGATTACTCATAAAGGTTTGGCTCAGAATTTGAATGTTTGAAAAGAAATGATCGTGGGGAGCATGGAATTGGGAATGAACCTTCACATTTCTAAATTTTAACCACAGTAACTGCGCAAATTTTTTCTCAGGAACCACTTAACATCACGTTGGTAGGAAAGGAAGGATTCAAGCAGTACTGCAATAGGGGATGTAATCAAACTTGGAAGTCAAGAAAACAGTTTATGGAGAGAAGAGAAAGGAGGGATAAACAGCACAATAAAGGAGAGATATTTAATTCATCCATATGATCAGTAGTCTGGATATTCTAATATAACTAAAGCTCAATTACGGGGAACCCAAAAGCTAGTTCTGGAGAAAGCTTTGTCAAAGTAGGTGCATCCTATACTAAGATAAGCATTTTGTTCGAAATCTTAATATGCTAAAGCTTCTAAAACTTGTGAGAGTGAATCAATTATTGCTCCTATCCTAAAATAAATCTCAATAGAAAATTCAAGTTCATCTTATCTATCCCAGAATGTTCTACTTGCATGTTTCTGTAAAAATTCGGGTGGACAGAACCACTTAATTGTTATTTTTTTTGCTTTTCTCTTAACTTGGTCTTTGTCCCAACTTTGGATTATGTTTTAGCTTTTTATATTTTGTGCTTTATGGGTTAGTTGTCATAATGATAGAGTACTTGGCATGAAGAGAATTCATGTATCATGCTTGATTATGTCTGACACTTTCCTTTGAAATCTTTTAGGTTATGGAATCTCATCAAAGTAGCAAGTTGGACACCTCTGGAACTGCGAAGGCTGTCATTTCATGCTTTCAGAAACTAGGAGTATCTTATGATGTGGATCAGGTGTGTTTATGTCGTTAATGGTCATGACTAGTAGTAGCATTTTAAACCACTAGATGAGTTAACACTTCACTGTTATGCTGTAATATTTCAATATTATAGATGTACCATACTCTGTTGGAAACTTAACTAGGCTTTTGGTTTATTCAACCCACATTTAGACCAATCTAATTGTGAAGGCTGGATGCAATTTAAAGACGCCTCACCTGTTTCTGTTAGGTTACGGGTTCGAGTCACGTTGGGGGTAGGTGGGGAACCACTAACAATCCTCATTTAAAAAAGAGAAAAAAGAAAAGAAAAAAAAAAGAGGGGACCGGGTTGTGTTGGTATGGGCTTGGATCTGCATCTGGTCTAGAAATGCGAGAAATGACACCAAAAAAGTAGGTATAGATATGCCTCAACAGGCACACCTCATCGTTCCCACAACTAGGAGGAGACTTTCTATCTGCTAGTTATGTGACTCACATGTGCATCAAAAATTATATTTTGAAATCTGTATAAATTAATCTGTTATATTATTTGTTTCTTTTTAAATTTTGCATATGAATTTCCAAATTAATTTGTTTAAGTAGTGAAAGAAGTGGGAAGTTAGTGTGTATCATGAGTGCTTATAAAAAGATATTATTAGTAATTTGAACATAAAATGAGGGTAATTTGGACAATTAGTAGATATGAACAGGGTAAATTAGGGAACTTGAAAAAGTGTGAACAGGACTTCAATACATTATGAGGGCTTCCGCTTTATTAGAGATAAGAACACCCGCTGCTCCGGCGGGACACCCCGTCGTCCACGCAACAGGGAAGGAGGAATCCTCATAGCTCTCGTTACTTTTGCCACTTTAACTGTCCAACATTTCCATGCTGAGCTATGGGGTAGTGGCTTAACACGCGAAGTTGTGTGCTTGTGTGTGTGCATGTGTTTGTGCAAACTTATTGTGGAGGAATTCTGTGTAGTAGTTTGTTGAGAAATGAAGCTTCTAGATTATTTGGTGTACCATGAATGGTGTTTCGTTTCTAAAAAGATGGCTTGTCAATTTCACTTTTTGAATCCAAAATCATTTTCAAAAAAATTGTTACCAAAACAATAGAACAGATTAAAAAACTACTAGTTGAAGGTCTTGATAAAGACGGGTGGATAGTTTGAAGATATAGAATATGGTGCACAGAATACCCAGTTTCGACCCTGAACTAAGTTTTTCTTTCCTTTTCATCACTGTACTATTTTAATTTTCGATTTAGTCTTTAAAATTTACAATTCACCTTCATTGTGGTCCGTTTACCCAACCGTGGTTTCTTTACTCCTAAAATAATGCTTATGTGGTACCAAATGGCTTAACGAAGCTGAGTTCTGGCTTAACCATTTTTCCTATCATCATCCTCTATTAACAAAAGAAAAAAGAAATAAATAAATAAAAATGAGTTTATTTTTATTTTTTTTACCTTTTCTATTTTTTTTTTATTGAAATATGATGGATGGGGATTAGCTTTTAGATTAAGTATTTACTGTATGTATTTAAGATCATATTATTTGTATTGGGTTATTGATTGGTTCTTATTGTTTAAATATATTTTAAGTTAATTAGTTAATTGAAAAGAGAATCATGTATTGTTATTACTTGGAGACATTTTTTTTGGTGAGAGAAGCACTTTAGGACGTTTATCCTTCTTTAACGTTACTATAGATAATTAAATTATTAGTAATTAGGGAAAAATTAGTTATCTTATTAATCACCATATAGTAACTACTTCTATACTATTTTGTTTTTAACCAATAAAAACAAAAAGCAGTTGAAGTACATTTAAAGTATTGAGTTAATCTGGATCAGAGGCGGAGCCGGGGGGGGGGGGGGAGGGTGCAGCCGACCCTCCCAAGGCGAAAATTCTTCCATAGGAGCAGCGAAATTCCGGCCATCCGCACCCTCATGAATTTTCCGGCGACCTAGGCTGACCCAGAGAAGAAGACGTTCTGTTTTGCATTTTTTTTTTTAATTACTTAATCAAAACGACGTCATTTTGTTTAAGTAATTTTCAAAAAAAAAAAAGTAAGTGAAAAAACGAAACAAAAAGGAACAAAACTTACTGAGAGAGAGGGAGAGTATCAGGTCAGCAACCGAGAGGGAGAGAAACACGCTGAGAGTAAGAGAGAGCAAAATGGATTGGAAAGATTCCGAAGGAACACCGCAGTGCCGCACGCCGCCACCATCTAGCCAATAAATTAGGTATTCTTTTTTACTCTTTATCTCTTAGTATTATTTGAATTTTGGGGATACATTTTAGGGTTAGAAATCCTTAATTGATTTTGTTATGACATTGTATCAAATTTTTTAAGTGAAATTATTTTCTTTGTGATTTTGAAGTTGTATTTTCAATTTATAGTAGTTTCTTGTGCTCTATTTAATAAATATTGTGAATTGTGCCTATTTGTGCCCTAAATTATGTTTTTTTGTCAATTTGTAAATTGTAGCTATCTTGTGATCTAATTTATGACTTTTGTGAACCCGATCTGCCTGTTTGGTTGCCCGACCCGATTTTTTCCCCACGGGCGCTGCCCCCGAACCCCCATTTAATTTCGCTACCCCTCATGAACTTCCTGGCTCCGTCACTGATCTGGATTAATTCTAAAGAGCAATAACTTATGTAATGATCTTCTGAATAATATACTATGTACTTTATTCCTACTTAAAACAAAATTATTTAATCTATAGGAATTCTTACTTTTTTATTTAATTTTCTATTTATTTGTATTTGGGCTTCGCTATTGCTCATTACTGGTATATGGATTCATACTTACTGAAGGGGTGGGTATTTGTCTAAATAATGAAGCAATCTACTTATTTGTTTATCATCTATTTATTAATTTCAAATACTTACTTGTATGTTTATAATTCTTTAAAAACTAAATTACGGTATGTTTTTTATATTGTTAATGTATAAAAATTTTCATATTCAAATATTAGTTTAAATTATTATTGACTTAAGAAAAGTTCAAATTGCAATATAGGTCACTGAGTTTATTCTGATTAGTGATTTGGGCCCTGAACTTCAAAATTTAGCGATATGAGCCCCATGGTGTCATTTTCTTGGCAACTCGAGCCCCAAGTCAACATTTGTTAGGTTTTGGCATTTAAAATGAACGTATGCAAATATTTCAATCTTAAAAGTTAAGAACTACAAGAATTAGAAATGATAAAAGATAAAAGACTTTTCAAAGAATAAAATAAATTAAAAATTGAATAAAAGACAAATAAACTAATAACTCTTTTGAAAAATCTCTAAGTAAATATTAGAGTAAGTAAATGAAGAATTAGAAAAAAGCCATTTACTAAACTTTAATTTAATAAATAGATCGAATATGAAGGACGACTGATGTTTTTGGTTGGGTGGACGGTTGGATATGATGAGCTGGGTTTGGGTGGTGGAGTAGGGAGATTGTTGGTTGCTGGAGTGGTAGGGGAGGGGGGGGGGGAGGTTGATGTAATTGAAACGTAATTTTTAATGTTTATTTTTTGCACTGTATTTATTTATTTATTCTTATCCCTTTAAATTCTTGTTAATTTAATTATTTTTTTCAATACAAATTTAATTTTCATTCTGATTATAAAGTTCATAACACTTTTATCACAAAATGATCATTTTAACGGGATCTTTTTAAAAAACTTTTAAGAGTGAAATAATTGTAAACGACCTCCCTTTGTTCATTTTTAACGCCAAAAACTACCAAATATTGACTCGGGACTTGAGTTGCAAAGAAAATGAAACTAGGGCCCATATCCCTAAGTTTTGAAGTTTAGGGCCTAAATCGCTAATCGGTTTAAACCTTGGGGCTTTTATTATATTACCCTTGTTATCTATAAAATTAGATTGGTAGGAGTGTAGGACCCACTTTGTGAGAATGGTAATGAATAGTAACTTTGAAAAAAAAAAAATTGACATTGTATGGGTCTCTTTTTTGGCTGACGAAGGGACTTTACTCTGCCCAATGCTTTCTCTTCCTCTCTTTCTCTGCCACAAACATTTAAATTTAAAGTTGCTGGGAAAGTGCAGGAGACCCCCTAATGCTTAACGACTTGGCTCAAGAATAGGAAAGAAAAGTCTATCACGTTGTAATTTTCTTTTGATATAATCAATATAAAACATATATAATATTTTTTTATAATAATGAATGATGATTTATAATTAAAAAGAATAGAAAAAATCAAAATACATAAAATATGTTGTATTTTTTTTTTTCGAATGTCAAGCCGGGCCTTGGGCACATGCTTTCACTAGTAATTACATAAGATTATAAATTTCCTAAACTAATTTATTTATACATTTATTTGCTATTTTATTTAAGAAAAATGTTTTAATCCACTAATTGCTACATTGACCGCCACGTAAGAGTCAAAAGATCAAATTAAAATCACATAAACAACTTTGACTAACAATGAATGTGCCAAGTAGCATATGTTAACTCAACTCCCAACTATGGTTGGACAAAAGGACCAACATGGAGGTCCTGGGTTCGAATCCCTCCAGAGATTAGAGTGGATGTTTATCCCTCCCTAGTGTATATTAGGCGCTTCTGGGTAGGGACTTTCAGGGAATTCAGTGAATTAATGAGGACTTAGTTGGGATTTGACTTATGAGCTTGCCTTGAAATGGGTGAGCTCCAAAAAAAAAAAAAAAAAAAAAGGACCAAAAGGGAGGTACTTGAAATAGTTCAGTGATCAAATCGAAAACTAAAATAGTCCGGTGTCGAAAAGGAAAAGAATTGCTTAGTTCAGGGACGAAATTGGGTATTCTGCGGAATATGGATGTGCCATGGAGTTCGTCTAGGTTTATGTACAGTAAGTGTATTTGATTTTGTGCATTGATTGCTATTTTGTTTTGTTTCCAAATTGGTTTTGTATAAGCTGGACGGTTCCAGAGTATGCCTGTTGCTTGTATCCCCAAACTGTTACCAACAGGCCATAAGCGAGAGCCTCTGAGCACACTTGAGAGTGTAATATTTGCGTCCGCTGTTATTCTTTCTTTTTTCTTTGATAGTTGCCTAAGTGGTAGTTTAAGGGAATCAAAATTCAGAGTTTTATCTTGAATCCTTTTTCACATAATTTGAGCAGATACAAATGATACGAGATCCCAGAGTGCAACATGATATGGTTGGTGTCCCAGAGGAGCACCTAGCTGGTCATGCATTCCATATGTATCATCTGTCATCCCCTGATGAAACGTAATATCCAACTCTTAACATTCTGTTTTTGACTTCTTGTAGTCGTTAGATTTTTTCTTTCCAATAATTTTTATATTTCCTATATGCAGCGTCTCATTTGAGTTTCAGCATAATGTATGTGGAAGATCAATCTATGCAGAGGGTACTGTGGATGCTGCAATCTTTCTTGCTAAGAAGGTATATGCACTATATCCATTCATACCTTGAAACATGAGCTTAATTTTGCTTGATTTCAAGTAAATATGAAAGAGTACACAGATTATAAGTACTCTTTCATGACTTGGCATGTTCTTACGCCATTGCATACTTATTACATAAATTATGGGTTTAAATGCAGATACTTTCTAAAGCAGATAAGCGGATCTATGATATGATTGATGTCTTACGGGAGGGTAACATGCGATGATAACTATGTTTGCTCTTGGATGTTTTTGGTCAAACACGGAAGAGAGATAGAGTCGTAGTGCAATTTTGATTAGATATGTTAATCAGCGCTGCCGTTGCACCTGTACAATTAGAGGGTGAAAAGAAGTTTTGCATTGTATTTGCTTTTTTGCGATATGACTTATGAGCCATCAATATCAGCAAGTTCCTGGCCTAGAGGCAACCTCATTAGTACACTGTTTCACAAGGCCGTAAAGGCATTGCTGTCATTCTTTGCGGTTATTTGTCCAGATCGTACAAATAAAATAGAGACAATAAGCAGAAAACCCCTGAAACGAAGCCACCACCAAGTACTACTCTGGGGATATGATCATTGTTACAGTTCTCTGATGGTATGGTTTGCGCGGATGGAGGATCCATTTGGCTTCCATTGAAATTTATTGTGGAGTTGCCATTGATTTGCAGGCCCTATTCTGTTTTGTAGTTTAAGCGGGATTGGCACTTTCTATTTTTGATTATGAAGTACCACCTGGTTTCTTAAATACAACCACAAAGAAGAAGGAATACTCTCCTATGTTCTGCTTACAAAATGTGCAGATTTTGGACTCTTTTTTTTTTTTTTTTAATATAAATTTTAACCTAATTTAAATATCATAACTTGGTTCAGTTTGGTAGCCAAGTTTCTTGAACAAAGTTTGAACAGTTTCTGAAAAATTCGTTCTATTTACTAGAGGAGAACGAGGGTGGTTTGAAGTGTTTTTAAGTTGGCCCACGTCAAGATTCCTTAATTCTTGCTGTAGATAATTTTCCTTGTCCACAAGTAGTAGTACCAATTAATTGAAAGAAATTAATACATTAAGCAACAACTTAAAGGAATTGAAGCTTGAGAATGGGAGAAGAGGAGCCTAGGGAGCATAAAAGTTGGTAAGAAAATGCCTGCCTTACAGCCTACTCCATTCTCAAATTGCCAACACAAGCCACGTGATGCTTTGAAGCTCCTAGTTTCTGTCTCAAAACTCCTAAAAAAAGAAGAGTACTGCCCTCAACACCCACATCCACCAAACCATTGCACATCAAGAAGGCAACAATGAACAGTAGTAGCCTGTGTCAAAAAAGTCTGCAAGGAAAAAAAAAATAATCTGAAAAAACAAAGCCAGCGCTCGGGGTACTATATTGCCTCCTTAAACAGCAGGTTAAGATGCCCTTAAAATTCCATGAGACAAAAAGTGAACAACAAGTGCATCTCATATGAATGGCTAAAGAAACAAAGTAGTAAAGAGAAACTTAGAATCAAAGTTAAACAAAGTACCTGCACAGACATACAAGTGTTAATTACCATAACTTTGTCCCAGAGGCAGTATTATCTATTATGTACATCCATCCTACCAGATTGCCATGTAAGGAAGATCCCCTGCAGTATCCATGAGGAAGAAGAAACATAAATATTCTCTTTACATTTTTTTTGCTATATACGATATAGGGCAGTGGAAGGAAAATCAATGAAGCTAGAAGCTAGAAGCTAGAAGCTAGAAGCTAGAAGAACAAACAAACATCACTTCTGTCGCCATCTTGCTTATTCCCTCTCAAGGTGATGTCACAACTCTCTCTTCACACGTGTGTAAACCTGAAACTGAAGCTCACCCGTAACTGTAAGAAGCCTCCAAGCACAGTCGCTTCCACTGCTCCTTCGAGAAGCTTGTCTATAACAAATTCACTACAACATCAAAGTCCACTTTCGCTGTTCCCACCAGCAAATCAGGTTTCAGTTTACATATTATAATGCACATTGGCATCAAACGGTTTCATTTAGTTTGGCTTTTAAATGATTTCTAAGTTATCACGTCATTCAGCATTGCAAAATAAGAAATAAAATCATACTTCAAGGTTAAGTCCGGTGCTGGGATAAATCTCGGTGTGTGTGTGTGTGTGTGTATTGAAGACTGTCTTCATGTCAGAGTGTTGCAGCAATAGTATTTGGAGATGGATCACAGTCAAGGCTCTACCCATTAACAAAGAGGAGATCAGAAGGGGCCATTCCTATAGCAGGAAACTATAGACTCATCGATGCAGTTGTCAGCAATTGCATTAACAGCAACATTACGAAGATATATGCTATCACACAGTTCAACTCTACTTCCCTGAATTCCCATCTCTCGAGAGCTTATTCTGGATGCCTTGCGAAAGATAGTTTTGTTGAAGTCATTGCCGCATATCAGAGTCTAGAACACAAAGGGTGGTTTCAGGTTCTTTGCTTCAGACTAAAACAAACATAAATGGATTTGCACATCATTTCTGATACACACTCCTATTGCATTTGTAATTCTTTTATCATTAATATTTCCTATCTCCAATCCTGCTACTAATTATTAGGGAACTGCGGATGCTATTAGAAGATGTTTGTGGGTACTAGAAGAATATCCTGTTAATGAGTTTCTGGTGCTTCCTGGTCACCATCTATATAAGATGGACTACCAAAAACTTATAGAGGCCCACCGTAAAAATAATTCTGATGTCACCGTTGCAGTATTGAATGGAATACGATCAGATGAAGACTCGGGGTTTGGTACTTTCGAAGTAGATTCCAAAGGTCACGTAGTTGCATTCAGAGAGAAAGCTGAAATAAAGCCAATGAGGTCCAAATCGGTATTTTTCTACCCAGAATTTCTTAACCTGCATTTTCTCCTTTCATTTACCTCTCACACTATCAAAATAATTACTTAATTGGCTCTACAAACTCATACAAAGGCTATTGAAATAAGATATTAGTGTCTGAATTTTCAAAGAAAAAAAAAGATATTAGTGTCTGACGAAGCTCTACTTTGCACTCTCAGGTACAGAGTTTAGTCAATTTTGAGTACCCGTCTGATGACAACCTGCCCGGTATGGGGATTTATGTCATTAGCAAAGATGTCATGATAAAGCTTCTACTAGAATATTTTCCTAAAGCAAATGACCTAAAGAGGGAAGTGATTCCAGGTGCACTATCAGTGGGTATGAAGGTCAGTTTTGTTTTGTTCTTCGTGATCTAATTCTCACTAGCAGCTTTCTGGTTTCTACAAAAATGTGTTCATGCTTTCCACATTTATCTTCTTAAATCTTTGTTTTCAACTCAGAACTTCTGTTTCGACCCAATGTTCAGGTCCATGCATATAAGTTTGATGGGTATTGGGAGGACATGAGAAGTGTTGAAGCATTCTACCGCGCAAATATGGATAGCACAAAGAAAACAAACATGAAATATAGGTCTGTAACTTTCACTACAAGAGAGCTGAATATATATATATATATATATATATATATATAGGAAAATGATCAACTACAAACTATAAATATCGTACAAACGTACAAATCGTTGTATCTTAGTACATTTTTGTTGTATCTTCGTTAATCTTGTTGTATCTTAATTTTTTATGTTGTATCTTACTAAAAGCCCGTTGTATCTTATTACGTTTTTGTTGTATCTTTGTATTTTAGTTAGTTTGTTGTATATTTACGAACCTATATTTTTGTTGTATCTTAGTTGATTTTCTTAAAAAAAATTCTTGTGTTGGATCTTTATTTTACAAAATACAGATATATAACTAACATACAACAAAAATGTACTAAGAT
>JAOWAN010000054.1:13359273-13381231 GCA_028566635.1 Lobelia cardinalis | reverse complement strand
TCAATATTGATTTGCTAAGTTCGGGGACCCCCCACAGAATTCGAAAAACTTCAGGGACCATTTATGAAGTTGTCCCATATATATATATACATAACCTGTCACTGGTCCCCCAATCAACTGATAGCTAACTTCATCTGTTTTTAGCAGTTTCTGCGATAGAGATTCTCCAGTTTATACTTTGCCTCGGCATCTGCCTCCAACTCTAGTAACTGATGCTGTGATAACGGAGAGTCTGATTGGTGATGGATGCATTCTGAATGTAAGAAAACTTTCTACAAACTATTTTTCGTCTCTATTTTCCTTTACAACGCACTGACGTCAAACACCTAAGAGAAACATCATGTGTTGGAAAAGAAAGATCATTGAACAAAAGAATAGACAATATCGTGAATGAGCTACATTGATAGTGAAATTTCCTATTTATTTCCTCTGCTCTTATTAAATGCATGTTTATTGGTTCTTTCCAAACAGAGTTGCAATATCAGAGGTGCAGTGGTTGGTCATAGAACAAGGGTCGGAGATGGAGCCATAATTGAAGATTCAGTAATCATGGGTTCAGACATCTATCAAGTAAGAGTGGGGCAAGTATTTGAGCTCACCTTCACAACTGCATTATTTTCTTCGACAGGTTGCTCCAGAACCACATGAAAATTATTTCTAGATAGCATTTAAACCATTGCAGATTAGTCTCCGTAGGGGCACACACTTGTTATTGTTGATGCCTATATTACCTGGACTCGGCTGGGAGGATCCGACACGGGTGCGGATCCGAGTGTCGGATCCTCCACAATTATAAAAATTTACACCACATGTAGTGTACAAAACAGCCACACCCATACCTATACCCACACCCATGTCGTGTCGTGTCGGACACGGGTATGTCCATGTAACGTGGGTTGATGCATGCTTATCATGAAATAAAAATTGGCTGTTTAAGCAAACTCAGGTAACTTTGAAAAGGATATGAGTTTGTAGTAAAAAACCTGATTTCAAGGATTTCAAACTCATGATCATGTAGTACCTGATCAGTTATTCTACTGTCATGCTACTTTGTGCAACAGACTAAAGATGTGCAGGATGATGGCGATGAAGTAAAGTGCACGGGCGTCCCAATTGGGATTGGAGAAGGTGCATACATAAGGAAAGCTATAATAGATAAGAATGCGAGGATTGGCAAAAATGTGATGGTAATTGAAAACACTAAATACTCTTTACACCGATGAGCGTTAAGAATTGAACTTTCTCCCTTAAAAATACTGTTTACAGGCATGGAGATCGTTTCTTTTTCACTTTGATCATTTCCTTCGTGTACAAATACATGACAAAGGATATGATGGGAACTAATATTCAGCCATAGTAGCGTAGTAGGGTCGCTATGCATGATTAGGCATATGAAAATGTACTTTAGTCACCATTTTATATATTTTCATTTAGAAAGTTATAGTTCATATGAAATTGATACCAAATGTGCCTTTTGGTGCTATGCAGATCATAAATAAGGATAACATCCAAGAGGGGAACATGGAAGATTGTGGCTACATAATCACAGAGGGGATAATTGTAATTCTCAAGGGTGCAGTGATTCCAGATGGGAGCATTCTATGATTAGTTTCAAATTACAAGAGCTTGTAGGTATTCTTTCACTGTTTGTAAACCACAAAAACGACAATGTATTACAGGGACTAGCTCGGATGTATTTCTTCCACTTTCTGTCTTCCCGTTTAAGTATTTCGTCTCTGCGATGACAATAATCTTTTCATGAATAGAGAGACTTTGTCAACAACAAAATAAAACTTCATGCATGTGGACTTTATTGTTTCTTCTCAGCACGATGTAGGATACTATTACGACGAGCATGCAACATGAGCAATTCAGGAAGAATAGACCCTCAAAAATTGGCAAAATTAAATCTTTTGTTACTAACATATATATACACATGATTAAAAGTGCATCTTGATCAATATCTCCCTCAGCACTTGCTCCAGATTCTTTAATCAGGAGACCATGAAAAAAGTTTAGGTAAAATGTGTGGATAAATACCTAACAGAAGATAATTATTATTGGAAAGATTAACGCTCAACAACAAATGCCTATACAGAAGAGCCAACTACAGAAGATAATCAGGTGCATCAACCAAGTAACTCAATTTGTTTTGCTATGTGAATGAACAATCAATTACGGATTTCCAATGATAATTTGGTTAAGAATCTGTAACTATGGTTCGATCATTTGTTTATTATGTTGTACTACCTAGATTCCTAATGGTCAGATCGGAAATGCGATATCATGCTATATTTGATGATATGATATAATATGTAAAGTGAAAAAGTAGGAGAGAGTTGGAGAGAAAATCATATGAATGATATCAAATTCATGATCTGACCCTAGGTGCTTTTTGATAAAAGAGAAAACTATCACATCCAAAAATTTCACCGAATGGTCCCACATATTCCATGGTTTATAGTCGTAGAAGTGCAAGAAAGCACCACGCCCATGGCAAGTTCATGAGTGGGGCGCGGTGCCTTTTGTTGGGAAACTTGTAAGCAACCAGCAGAAGGTAATTTCCGCTTCTCTGTCAATATATAGGAAGCTGAAGGAGGAGCGAGGTTCAGCAGCTCGCAATCAGCAACGCAAGACACGGCTACTCGCGGTCTCTGCCATTCATTCACCAGCAGCTCCTGTTCAGCAAGTCAGCAGCAGTTAACTTTGGCAGCAAGTCAGCTTTCAGCAACTCGACAACAGCTAGCTTTTCAGCAGTTCAGCAGCAATTCGGTGGTCAGCAACTTCAGTTTTAGCAACTTTGAATCAGCAGCCCTGGGATCAGCAACTCAAGAATCAATAGTTGATCAGCAATTGAAAGGAAGGCTTGGATCACTTAACTAACGTGATATAATTTTTAATTTTTTAAGGGTCCTACCTATATTTCTTTATTTCTTTCATATTTTTTTTTACTTTAATTATTACAAAATATCATATTATATCGTCAAAATTTACTACAAATCGACTTGCTGCCAAAATTTATATATCGCAGTAACTACTTGGTGTATATTTTTTGATTTTAAATTACAAAATTTTTATTTTTTAGAACTTAATAACAAAAACTCAATTTATAAAAATAATTGGTCAAAGTTTAACTGAATATCCAAAAAGAGGTCAAAACAAAACGACCGAAGGGAGTGACAATTTACGACCCGACCCGACCCGACCCATGTTGACACTGTAGGAAATTTGAAGGGGGTAAAGTGTCATTACCCAAATATTAGTTCCCCGCCTGTTAGTACCCAAACTGAAAGAGCAGACTCAGAACCCAAATTCAAACTCACCACTGTCTTATCCACTAAACAAACATTCCAAGTAGAGACGGAGGATTCTTCATTTCTTGAATCACCAGTGTGTCTTATCCAGCTATTGGTATGTTCTCACTCTTCATTTCTTGAATATTTATTTATGCGGGTAAGATAGTTTCCCACATGCCTGAATTTGAACAGGGTTTTGGAATTTGTGCTAAAAAGTTAGGAGCTTTGTACATTTTCTGAAAATCGGTTTGAGAAGTAAATTTGGTTTTTCCCCGCACAACTTCAGCAAGAAGGGTATGGGAAGTTGAAGTTCAGATGTTAAATTTATTGATTCTTTAGCAATAAGGTTGAGAGAATTGAAGTTCAGATGTTGAGTTCGTTGATTCTGGTTAATAGTGTGTCCTTGACCAACCCTATGGCTTCCATTTGTACAAGATCAATAACCCATCTTAAATACCAAATCGAAATTACAAACCCCCGTTTCCGTTTCCATAATTTGAGGTATTACCACCTTGGTTTAGGTTTCCCTTCTCTTAGCCCAAGGAGTTGTTGTCTTACTACTACCAGTGTAGGGAAAGATTATAACTTTATTGACATCAAAATAATTGATGACGACGACAATGATAATGATCATGATGATGTTGATTCGAATATGGATTGGGAAGCGGAATTCGTGGGGGAGCTTGATCCTGTGGCTTTTCTTCCCCCTAACAAAAGGAAGCATAAGGCGAGCTCTGATTCTCTCCAAGACACTGATTCTATGGGTTGGTGCATGAGGGCAAGGAAATCTGCTCTCAAGTCCATCCGGGCTAGGGGACTCGCCAATGCTATGCAAGACCTTGTCACTAAGAAGAAAAAGAAAAAGATTAAAAACAAGAACAAGAACAAGAACAAGAAAATTGTAGGTAAGAAGAACAAGGTTAAAGTAGACGTGGATCTTGATGAAGATTCGGATTTCGACTCCGATGAGGAAGATTTTGAACTGGGTGATGTGATGCCTTTGGATAGTGAAACTGAACTTCGAAGGAAGTTGAGTATATTGGGAGGTGGGATGTTTGAGGAAAGGAAGAAGAAAACTATGGAAGCTTTTGTTCAAAAGCTTTCTCAATTCTCGGGGCCATCTGACCGCAGGAAGGAGATCATCTTGAACAAAGAGATTTTGGAAGCGCAGACGGCAGATGAAGTATTGGAGGTTACTGCCGAGGTAATTGTGGCTGTCAGCAAAGGCCTGAGCCCTTCGCCCCTCTCTCCCTTAAACATTGCCACAGCACTCCATCGAATTGCTAAGAACATGGAGAAGGTTTCGATGATGAGGAGTCAGAGACTGGCTTTTGCCCGTCGTAGGGAGATGTCCATGCTTGTTGGGGTTGCTATGATGGCCCTTCCAGAATGCTCTGCTCAAGGTCTCTCAAACATTGCATGGGCATTGTCGAAGATCGGAGGTGAGCTTCTTTATCTGACTGAGATGGACAGAGTAGCAGAGGTTGCGCTGACGAAGGTCAGTGAGTTTAATCCGCAAAACGTTGCCAATTTAGCAGGCGCTTTTGCCTCTATGCAGCACTCGGCTCCCGGGCTCTTTCTAGAATTAGCCGCAAGAGCTTCAGATATAGTTCACACTTTTCAAGCAAGAGAACTTGCTCAGCTATTGTGGGCTTTTGCATCACTCTTTGAGCCTGCTGATTCTTTACTAGTATCTCTAGACAATGTTTTCAAGGATTCCCACCAGTTTAAGTGCAGTTTGAATGAAGAAGCAGGAGGGGCAGAAATCAAGAAAGAGCTTGAGGTTGATGGAGTTCTAGGCTCTCCTGTTCTTAGTTTTAATAGGAATCAACTTGGAAGCATCTCTTGGTCTTATGCTGTTCTTGGGCAAATGAATAGAGTCTTCTTCTCTCATATCTGGAGAACTTTGAGTCATTTTGATGAGCAGCAAATTTCAGAGCAGTATAGGGAGGATATTATGTTTGCTTCCCAGGTCCAGCTTGTGAACCAGTGTCTGAAGCTTGAACATCCACATCTTCTGTTCTCTCTTAAGGATGACATTGAGGAGAAAATTGTTGGTGCCGGAAGAACTAAGAGGTTTAATCAGAAGATAACTTCCTCATTCCAGAAAGAGGTGGCACGTCTTCTGGTTAGCACTGGTCTTGATTGGAAAAAAGAATATGTCGTGGATGGGTATACCTTGGATGCAGCTTTGGTTGATCAAAAGATTGCATTGGAGATTGACGGGCCTACTCATTTCTCAAGAAATTCTTGTGAGTGTCACATTATGCTTTACTCTTTGATTTCATTACTCCCTCTGTTCGGCACAAAATGTCCACTTTATTTCTGGGATGTTTCATTTGAAGAATCTTGTTTCAAAAGCTAAGCTCTGAGATTTAGAGTGTCTCCAGATTTATTTTCATTACTTAAAACTTAAAATTACTGAAACTACCTTAGACACTAAAACTAAGGGTTTCAAGACAAATTAATTTTACCCTGAAAACATTTTGACTCTCGAAAGTGGACTCTTTGAGTGGAACACAGGGTTTAGTACGTTCTTGCTGTATATTCTCTTAGACTTAGTGGCCACTGTTGCCTAGAGTGTGTTTACAATCAATTTTCTTCTCTACAGGGGTCCCGCTGGGGCACACTATGCTGAAACGCCGCTATATTACTGCTGCTGGCTGGAAGCCTGTATCTGTGTCTTTTCAAGAAGTAAGTTCCTACATCTCATTACACTTGGACTCTGCTTTCCTTGAGATAATTTATGTCTTGTCCACATTGGAGACTGTTACTATATCATTTAGAATGAGAGTTTACTGTTTTCCAGCTTCGTTCATAGTGCTTTTCTTTTTGCTGTAGCTAGTTATTGTTCTTTCCGTAATGAGGAGACTGCGCGTTTTGGGGTAGTTTGAGTTTGTTGACCGTATCTTCTCGCCTAATAAAGTCTCTCTTTAAGTAGGAGCATGTGTTTGTAAGAACGTGCCTCTTGCCATTATTATATTATAGAAGTGGCTTTCTTTTGGGATAAAAGGTAGTACTCCCTCCGTTTCGGGCAAAGAGTTCATGTTTGAAAGTAGAAAATTTAGGTTTTTACTTTTAGCACTATATCTTTTATAAGTTGTACTAAAATTATAATTTTTTCCCCTTAAAATGTGATAAAACAATCATGTTTTCAATATGTAAGAAAAAGTTTGTGGAAATAAATATTTGCAGCTTAATTTTTGAAAGTGGACTCTTTGAATGAAACGTCCCAAAATGGAATAGTGGACTCTTTGAGGAACGGGCGGAGTAATACTTCAGGTTTCATCGCTTCCGCCTTCCAACAAAAAGGAAGACCATTCAACTCATTACCCCTCCCCATTCTCTCGAGCTATGAAGCTGCCATTCTTGACCTGTCAGATTGGGTTTATTTGCGGGTGTTTATGGTTTTTCAAAAACTATTTTCAGAGAGTTTGATTAGTTTAAGGGTTATAAATTATAAATTGTGTACAAAAAAGCTATAAACTATAACCACCAAGTCTTGTGGTTATTCTTGTTTATTCAAAATACAGGAAAAGCACCCCTTTTCAATAAATTTTCCATTTCTATTATATCATTAAACCCAAACCTTAAATTTCTAGAATTCTATCTCTCTCCCTTCATCCTTAAACAAAAGATTTATGATAGTTCATAAGCGCTTCTGAGTTGCTACATCAAACTGCAAAGAGTCTATCATTAACCATAAATCATCTGCTATAAACCATAAAGTACAAATTTCAGCCATATTAAACGGGCCTTATAACGTTTAGATATTATAAGATAAAAGTAGATTTAGTCAACATTAATAGATGTGAAATTGTGGAGTAACATTTACTCTTTTTAGTTCACTTTCTTTTTCGGACACACTCTTTTTGGTATAACTGTTATGCTATTTTATCTAAGGTTGTACTTTTGAAGGTTGTACTTATTTTGAAGGGGTTGAGAACATCACAAAGTTAATATATGATGCTGTTATGAAAGAAGTATATGAAAGTTACAAAAATCTTCATACTGTAATTTTCATATAAGTACAACCTTTAAAAGTAGATAAAAATAGCATAACAGCTTGTTTTAATAGGAATCAACTTGAAAGCATCTCTTGCTTTTGTACAGATGCTCTTGGATTCTGTTCATTCTGCATGGTGATTTGAATGTCTTCGGAAGATCCATTAATTATTCAGATCATGACTCACCATTTTTCTATACTACCACCATTCTCTCCTTATTATGATTACATGATGAGTCTGGATACCACTGAAAGTAAACAATAGGAAAGGATATTTTTTTTAATTAATTTTTGTTGTTTTTGATTTCGCGGGGGGGGGGGGGGGGTGTGTGGAGATAAATGGAAGAAAAATTTGTTTTAATGCCCTCTCTGATGTAAATTTTGCGCTGCAGTGGGAGGAACTTCGAGGGGAGTTTGAGCAGCTAGAATACCTGAGAGAAATTCTCAAAGATCACATAGGGAGAGGCAGCTCAAAGACAGAGTAAGATTGACAAGCACTAGAGTTATCAAATTGATCGTTGAGGCAGAAAAGTTATAAATCTGAGCTTCGCCATGTTACAGAGGAATGAACAGTATATGAGGTTGATTAGAGAACATACTCAAGTATCATCTTTACATTTAGTAGCAAAGGTAAGTCACTTTTTAAAGCATAATCAAGAATTTGCTCTATTTACCCCTTTGCTACATCCTTACACCATATGCAGGCACGGAGGATGCTTTTTCAGAGAAAGCATCGATCCGAGTGCTTCAAGTTTAGGATTTAGGAGGCCGAATGACCCAAATTAAGATTCATTTCCAATAAACCATTTCAAGAAAGCTGAGAAGAATGGATCATATGTTTGTTCCATTAAACAACATAACACGTTTGAGTAGGCCTTGCTATTTTGTAATACTAGACGCATTTCATGTGACAAACTGACAAAGCGTTGTCTGAGAATATGGCCCAGTTTTGTTTACCCTTGAAATAGTCTAAGATATTGCTTCTCTTAACACCATGATTTTTAAAAGCCCCCAGTTACTTGCTCCTTTTTCTTCTCTGCTGTGAAGGTTAGTGCATCTGCAGATTTATTTTCTTTTCTCTTTCCCTTTTGTTGTTAGTGTCCAAACATAAACACAATCGAATACTATGGCCACAAAATTGCCATGCTCAATAACAGCTATTCCCATTGCCCCTACATGAGTTCTGCAGTTAATTGCTTAAGAGACCACCGTATTATTGCTCAACCATCAAATTAACTTGTTTATTTTTATTTGTACAAAATGTGTATGCGTACTATAGTTAATTAATTCACGAAGAACCAAAATTTTAATGGACATTTATTTTTTGATTGGAGAGCATACCTGGCTTTTGTGGGACTTTTATTCATAAGATAATGAGGTGATTTATGAGATGTTTGTTTCTTTCATACAATATAATACTACTTGGTTCATTGTCGTAACATCCAAGGTGGATTCCACGAAAGTCATGTATGCTTCTTTGTTAATAAATAATAAATTAATATCTATTAAAAGTTTTGGTCAATCTCGCCAATTGAACAAAGTACGGAAGTCATTTTTTTGCAAGAATAAAAGCAGGTTAATCTGATGGTTGGATGATAGCGCAATGGTCCCATGTATGAGTAACCCACGAGTGTCATTTTACATCTTTGATTGTTCAAAGGAAAATGAATTCTGAAAAATATTTTACAAAAAGTATTTTTCAAGGTGTGATTTTTTTTTTTTTTAAATTTTGGTTGCTTGTTAGATTTTTCAAAAAATGTTAGAAATTCTTTTTAGTTTGGTAGACGATTAGAAAATATGTATGGTTAATTGGATAATTGATGAAGATAACAATGGTATGAGCTACGAGCCTACGATATGATCAAGTAGCACGGTGGAAGTTTGAAGGACACAAGTGTCAAATGCTAGGACTTGAAGGGAAGAGTGCATGAAGGAATCTTCTGCTACATGACTTTAAGGGAAATCGGATGTAATTGTTAGAAAGTTAATCTATTACTTCTATACAAAAACAGTTGTGATTTTTGAATAGGCAGTTCATTTTGCAGTCTTTTCATATATTGGACGCGTTGTGTATGATCTTTTCAGATAATGGATTGAAGTGTTTTTTTTCTTCGTTTTCTCTATTTCTATAATGAAAAGTTAACATGGTATCATAGCATGATCCATGATTATTTGATCTTTTCTTTTCTGTTCACTATAAGTGTTGTGTTGTATCACTTTGCTTCCCCGATTCCTCTTTTCTCCTATTTGTGTCGAAGATGGGAGCAAATGAAAGTTCTGATGGCATGCATTCCTCTCAATGATCCTCCACTTGATGAAAATGTGGAAATGATGGATGCCTATGATCTCACAGAAGTATCAGTTTTTTTTTTTTGGGTAAATAGGGAAGAACCCTAACAAATTTACTAAAGAAACCGCAAAAGGAGGGGGGGCAAATCTAGAGAAACAAACAAGCTTGAAACTCTAGATGTCTTACCCTAACAAAACATGAAAAGAACCTCAAGGAGGTCTAAAGACAAGGCTAAAGCATCCTCTCTAAGAGATGCAGCAATCTCCTTCGGATGAGATATCTGCTATTTTATTAGCTTCTCCGAGTATGTGAGAAACGGAAGTCTGTGTAAGAAGCTTTCGACATCTCCTAACAGTAGAAAATCAAGCACCAAGGAATTCTGAATTTTCCAGATATGCATTCCACCAAAATTTTTGAGACACTTTTCTACCTGAGTAACAATTAAATGATGTTGGGAACAAAAGCAAAAGTCCCAAAAGGAAGACTCTATCCTTCTGCCATCATATTATCACCAGGACCAAAAGAAGCACAATAAGCCATAATAACATTGCACCAGGTGATCTCTAAGAACACCAACTGCTGCCGTATCCTCTTTAGGAAAGCCATCTGTGTTCAACTTGTATCCATATGAAGTAGGACTCCATCTGAGCCATTTGCCAATTCTAAAAGATGTTTCGGTTCAATTAGCACCTTCTTTGCATCCAAATGACCACCCTAGAATGATGCTTGTAAGTGATGTTCTATTTAAATGTAATTTCCGTAAATGACAGAGATGTATCAAAAATAAGTTAGGCATGGTTACCGGTGTGCATCAAAAATCTGGTGTATGTTATACATACTTATACCAATGGGACATAGATGAAATAGCATGGTTATTTCATGGCTTCTTATTTCATGTTCAAAGGAGAGAGCAACAAGGGCTTGTTTGGAAGGGTGGCTTTCAGAGTGTTTTTTTTTTCTATTGATTTTTATCTCTTTCTTATTTTTACTGTAATCATTATAAAATTCCAAAAAATAAATAAAAAAATCATGCATCCAAGTGTAGTGTTTAAGATTGCGAAAGAGATCTGGGATGATTTGACAAGATGATATACTCAATTGACCATAAATCTTTTAAATTAGAAAAGACATTGCATCTCTCTTACACAAGGTAGTGTGCATGTTAATTCTTGTTTCACTAGGTATGTGGGATAAACTCTTGAGTACCTGAGATTCCAAAATGTGTTTGTGCTGCTATTACTCTTCAAGAAGCCTATGACTATACAGAAAAATTGGACCAATTTCTCATGGGGCTACATGAAAGTTATACTGTTATTAGGGACCAAATTTCAATAAAGATGAAATCCACTACAAACTGCTGCTCAACTGTTTGTTCAAGAAGATCATCAAAGACAATGTGCCATTCTTTTTATAAAATATGGACTGCCATTTTTCAGTTGAACTGAATAACAACAAATTCAAATGAATTTGACCCACTTCTGGTTACATATTTACCACTTTAGTCAACTTCCATGAAACCCATAGATAGAACCCACTTACAGCAGTCCTAAAGCCATCTTCATCCAACCGCTCTAGCTCCCATTCATTTCCAATAGGCAAACACCAATTCCCCAAGGAACTATCAATGGAATGGAAGAGTAGCTACTAGCAATACTGAACTTATGAGAAAGATTGATACTTAGTTCAAATCTACAGCTGGTAAACCCAAAACAGCTAAAACTATTTGCATGGTTAAGCGAAAGGTGGGATCAAAATATACCAGTGGAGGCTGTTTAACTATAAACTGTTTTCGTAACAACTCCACTATAATCGAACTGTGGTGTTTCTCGAACAACAAAACACTAATGAAAAAGTAACCATTTATACGGAACTGTTGGATTACATATTCCAAATATGAAATCAAACAGTATCTTGTGCTTACATAGAATCAGATCAGATGGAGCTGCCATAGCCTAAGCATCAGCCACACCATTTTCTTTAACTGCATTTTCCACAAGCACCTGGTGCATGCATTCAAACCAAGGAGTCGATTTCTACATGAATTGCAGAGTTTTGGGGAGTTTCGACCTATCTGAAGGCGTCTTGGATTGCCCACAATTCTGCAACGTAGGCCAAATTGACCAGAACCATTTCTTATGATGCCTTCAACTCCTGCACAACCTGGATTATCACACTGAGCCACCATTGCGATTCAGCAAAGAATGATGTTTCTGGTCTCCATTTCATAGGCAACCGGGATTCAGTTGATGTTACTGGTGCAATCTCTCACTGGCTGACTGACAGCCTGACAGTTAATGAAGTTGGTAATAGCTCAAGACACTTCGTTTCGTAGTTTTATAGCTCGGGATTCAATGGATCCAACCTATGGATGTTGATGCTTATTCAAATAATTTACAAGGCCAAGAGATGAACATAAAAAGATAAGCATTTCATTCTCCCATTTTTTGTCTATACACATGCAGCTTAAATCACTCAAATACAAATAGAATCAAAACTCCACCGAGAAGAAACAATTCACATCCTATGAAATCCTTACTTTGTTTCCCCCTGCAATTAGGATTTTAATTACACTCATATCACACACAAAGGATAAAAAACTTACATGCAAAACGTTAAAAACCTATGAACACAATGATCAAAAAAATATGATATGCGACTGCATAGACTTGGGGCACTTAATTGATGCTCTAAGGGCAAAGTGGCTAGACTGATGAATACATGAATCACAATTGTCTGTCTCCCTGCTTTATGTCTGCATGTGTATTGATCAAAAAGATGGACTTATTGACTCCAAGATTCATGCTTCATCTTCCAGTAGCTGCAACTTGTATCCCCGCTTTACTTCTGCATCCACTCAGATGTTAACAATGACATCTATTAGTAAAAAGCCAACCTAACTTCATAATTATGTGTGCATAATGCTGCCTGAGCAAAGTATAGAAAATTAACTATTCAAGCAATACAAACTTTCAGCAGCTAGACTTCAAAAGGGAAATGCAAGTGGAACACAATACATCAGTGAGTAGATGAAATTCAAGCTCCCATCTTACCAACATAGTTACCATAAAAAGTGTTACACCAAAACCCATACGCCAGGGAATTCTACTCACTCAAGTTGTTGGGTCAAAACTTAAGCCTGCATGTAATCAGGGATTCAGGAGTCACCCAACAGGGACCTCCCCATCCACACTGCAAATCTTTGTGGAGAGACAAAGGGGTTTCATCCTAGTTTTGTGTCAACGGTTGGGAGTAAAACTTGAATATTATTCCCTCCATTACCTTTCAAGTGTCCATGATAGTGATATATTTCCTCACAACACGTGTACCTATCATGGACAGTTTAAAAGGTAACGGAGGGAGTAATATATATAGTAAGTTTTTTTTTTTTTTTTTTTTTTTTTTTTGGGGGGGGTTGGGTGGTTAGCTTCATAATATCTTACATGTTTAGGCTTGTTCAGGCTGCCCTAAACTGTTTCATGAATGGTATCTTGAACTCGTAGGACTCTTATATAGTGCTCAGAGATTTGAAGAGTTTCTCAATTTTGGTGCTAACAATAATATCGTTTTGCTTTATCCAACTCGAGATAGTCCTCCTTCGTACCATTTGAAGAGTCCTTCCCAAGAATCAAAATTTTAAGGAGTATATAACTGCCCATGAGATTGATCTTTTTTTATTTTGTTCAAAGGTTGGAGAGGACGTGGCCTAACCCCCAACCCTTATAATTATATTAAGAATTTCTTGCAAGATCAACAAAGACAACTTAAAGCCTAAAGCAAGTATAATGCTTTTAAAGAAGCTTGGGGACTTGACTTCTCCGTGAGGAGAAGTGAGTCGTTACCGGTGGAGCTAAAGCTCCTTGGTCTCATGATTTTGATCATTATCTCATGGCCTCCCATCAACACCATAGCTTACATTTTTCACAGATGAGGTTAAATTTAACCAAAAAAGTTGCCGGAGTTACTAATATTAAAAATCGATGAGTCTCCAAATGGTGGGGGCGGGGGGAGTAGATCTCTAATATCAATGGGTAAATACTTTGTTATAGATGATAAAGCATTGGGGACCACAAATTGGTGACAAAAGTTTTGCAATTATGATGAGCCTGAGCCAAATTCCATCCTGTTGTGGCTCAACTCATTTCAAATCAGCAAAACTTGACTTAACGTAGCTCATCATATAATGACCAAGCTCAGCCAAAGCACACAAGCTCATCTCAGTAGATTTCAGGACATCAAGAAGCAACTGAAAAGCTCAATAAATATGATATGGCATCCAATAATAACAAAAATGGCAGAAGATGGACAATAATTGAATAAGAATATAAATGCTTTGAAGAACACAAAATTAGAATAAAATTGCTAAAAGTGGGTGAGGGTGACCCAAAATTAGCGACCCTAGTTCGATCTAAACCCTCAAGAGAAAAGGCCTAAGAATTGAGTTTGAGATGGACAATTCTACTCCATGAACAAGTCCAAGCCAATCGACAAGTTCAATATCTCGCGCAGCTGATGTATAGGTGTAACAATATTTGCCCAAGAGAAATTACTAGACATCTCTTTACTTTTTTTCCCCTCCCCCCCCCCCTTTTTAAATGAGAATAGTTAGTGGTTCCGCACCTACCCCCAACGTGACTCGAACCCGTAACCTATCGATAACGGGTGAGGCGTCTTACCACTAGACATCTCTTTACTCACATCAGATCCAGCAAGTCATAACTGTTGAAAAGGATTTTAACAGTTATATTTGCCCAAGAGAAATTACTAGACGTCTCTTTACTCGCATCAGATCCAGCAAAGTCGTAACTGTTGAAAAGGATTTCACAAGATGGATTTCATTTCTTATGATAAATCCTCAAATGGCTAAAAGCCATGGGTCACTAACACATAAAATTCCCTCCGTCCCAAAATAAGTGTCAAATTTTGTTTGTGGCCATCAACGAAATTTGACAATTACTTTGGGACGGCGGGAGTATTACTATTAAAGTCAACCCATGTGTGAATCAAAAGGGTTTGAACTGGAATCAAAAAGTAAACCACGTTGAATGGTAGTCGAAGTTCACTTATAATGACCTGCAAAAACGCCTATTTGATGTCGAGGCAAATACAGACCTCAACAGATGACAAAGGCTGACGATACTGCCACTTACTTTATGTGCCTTTCTAGTTCAGGAGCCTAGCATTGAGGCTATTATCGAGTCAAGTTGAGTTTTGACATTTCGAACTTGAGCTCAAAAATGATTACTCAAGTTCAATTTTTCGAGTTCTAGCTTCATTGGCATGTTGAACTCAACTAAGTTTCGAGTTTGTGTTGTTCACGAGCGATGCCTAAACGAGTTGAGTTCGAACCAAAACAATTTTTCGAGCCTAAGTGAGTTGAGTTCAAACCAAAAAATTTAACTCGAGCTTTAGCGAGTCGAGTTCGAGTTTCTCGATATACATATATATACTAACAATCAAATTGTAATATATATAACTATAAGCCACAGGGTACACTCTCGAGTTAAGGGAAGGGAAACGATTGAAATTTATCAAGGTTTGCTCTCGAGTTTGAGAAGAAACTTGAAAGAAACATCAATACTTTCCATAGTGCACTTTTGAACCGGAAAGAAAGAAGAGAAGTTTAAAAGAGTATATGACAAAGTTTCAACACACAAAACAAAGTTCTCCAAATTCTGGGCGGAAACAAAACAGAGGAAATCATCTAAAAGTTTCCTCCCCTTTCCTTCCATACGAAAACTTGAGAGCATGCCTCCGAATGAAACTTTAAGGACTTTCCATCCCTTTTCCCTTCCTTCCCTCCCACTTTATAACTCTTGAGAGAGGACCTTTAATCCCAATCACTTGGAGTTGGCTACATGAATCATTTAACGTCATTCACTACGGTAAAATGCAACGTCATCACATAAGCCACAATCCTTCATATCCTTCCGCATTATAGTTGTCCATGTTAACTTTGGTCTTTCCCTACCCCTAGCTTGATTGCATTTCCTAACGGGTGTACTAAAAACGCCTAAGTTGTACTGGTCCGAACCATCTTAAGGGATTTTCTCGCATTTTCTAAGAACAAAAATGAAAAATAAAATATTCTAGTTCTTATTGAACAAACAAGTCAACCACGAACGAGTTCTTATTGAACAAACGAGTCGAATAAGACCGACTAACAAAAAAATGCAGCTAAAATATCGAGTTCAAACTCGACAGGAGCCGAATTGAACGTCGAGTATTCGAGATCAAGCCTTATCAGTTGAGATTGAGTTGGCTCGAATTGCTTTCTAGCTCTACCCACCCATCTATTTCTTCTTACAGTACCAGAAACCAAGCACATTCATCCCAATGAAATGCAGTTGATCATATAAGAGGTCCTGCTCACCAAGAACAATCGCTCATTTGCATGCAAACTTTATGTATTATCGACATAAAAAATAAGTCTTGATTGGTTTGCAATAAAGAGAATTCATCTGAAAAGTTTCAATCACGAAGGAAGAGTTAAATCATGGAACCTTTTATTGAATGTCTATCATACTTGTCTTTATTTCCCTCGTCGTCTTTCCATTCAGCATCATTATTACCCATTTCATCCCTTCCATCGTTTCCTATATCACTTTCACTAGCTGTCTCCCATTCAGAATCATCTGTCCCTTGCCCATAGATGTCGCCAGCATCAGCTTCACTGTGGACTCCCCCGTGTTTAATAGCCGCCTCTCTAAATAACCAAGCAGCACGCATCTGCTTCTTAACTAGACGCTCCGCATAGTCAGGAACCTTGTTTTGCCTCGAAGACAGCTCAGGATCTGTTGACTGAGAACACTCATTTATAAACAGAATTGCATCCAATAAGCTCTCTTTCGCTAGCCCAAGCATATCATAAGCTTGTGCTCTTCTCCAAAGGCTTTTGGCATGTCGATTAACAGGGTTATGAAGACAAAGTGCACGAGTGGCATCACTAATGGCAACCAGTGGCTGTTGCAACAAAAGATTGCACTGTGCTCGATTGCTATAAAGCACAACTCGCTCTTTCTTCGATCTTACTGGGCACAACGCCAACGCTTCTGAATACTTCGATGCTGCTCCGGCAATATTTCCTGATGAGAAGAGGGAATTCCCTTCAAGTTTTACTACAAGTGCTGCAGCTTGCTTGATATGAAGATCCTCTTTTGGCATACTTTTCTCCCATTTTAATCTCTGCCTAGAGTTTAATACTTCCTCAATATCTTCTTTTGTGCGGTTACTAACAGAGTTGCGGCCTGTCCCTGGTGATTGAATGCATTCCTGAAGAACATTAAGAATGGAATCCCCAAGCTTCTTATGATCACCAAGAGTTGAGATCTCTGCTAGATCCATGAGTGTAGGTACTGCCTTATCAATCACCTACATAAGATATTATTACATTTGATATTAAAATGTAATTAATGAGTTAAACAGAAGACATTTATTCATCTTGGTATGTGCATGTGATGGGATGAGCAGGCTTCTTCTGAGCTGATTAATAAAGGATGGATAGACCCTTTCTAAGCTGATTAATAATAATGGAGAAAAATTCAAAGTAATTACCAAGATGCCCAAGTTGGTACATTCTGAAACAGCCAAACTGCTAACAGATTACAATAACTTGAGAAAAAAAAAATTAAGAGTGGGAAACTTATCATAGGATCTAAAGAAACAGTTCAGTAAATAGTCAGTCCCAAGAAGGATTTACAGAAGCTAAAAGAAAGACGTGTATCTATTTCATGGGAGCAAGATGAAATCTTGAACAGAATCATGCTGTACCGGCCATACATGATATCCAAGGTGGAGTTGGCAGGCACAGTGAATCTCCTATGGAACTGTATAACAACTGCAGTAACTAATTATAAAGTACTAGGTAAAATCACAAAGATAATAATGTTCTGATTTTGAAAAAATATATGCAAACGGCAAACCTTCATAATGTGACTAATGATTATCATGACAGCTAGAAACTACCTTCAGTTCGTCAAATTGGTATAAGGACGTGCATATTCCACAGTCTCCATTTAAAATCAGAATTTATTAAATGTCGTATTCGTATATTGTGAAGAGAATCAGCTACAATATCGTTTATGATGCAAGCACAGATTCTATTAAGTTTGCTTATTAATACAGTGAACATGACTTGTTAGACTTGAATATAGATGTGGAGGAATTTGAGATTCTTTGAAAACTATACAAGGTTATTTCCTATCCTTATGCTTTCACAGAATTTAATCACTTCGATTTGCATAGTATAGGTTCAAGAACGCCCACATTCCTAAGAAGAAAATGCAGTATGTCAGACGAAATTCATCAGGTGCAAGATCTATGATTGTATACATATGACTGAAGTGGTCAGCAAAACTCAATTGTGAACCTGAATATCTGCAACCGCTGATACAAGACTGTGAGGGTCCAGACAGGGCAGTTAAATGATTTTAACCCTGAAGAATATCTCTGTATATAAGACAGAACCAGTGTAGACACCATCAAGTGGTGTTAACCAAAAAAAAAAAAGCAATAGCCCCTTCGTTCTCAAGTCATTAGTTTACCAAGTGGAATGCCACTTGCATCAGAGTGAACTTCATTTTATTGGTTCGTACGAGTGTAGATTGAGTAACTTTGGAGCTATGTTACATAGACTCAGCGATGAGGATTTAATATGGTGCAAATCCGAGTGCCTGATCCACCACAATTTTAAGATTTTGAACAAATGTAGTTTAGCACTGCCTCCCCCCCCCCCTCTTTTCGTGCCGTGTTGACACAGCTACTTCAGCAAAAATGAAGTATCCAGGTGGCAAAGATTAGGAGACAGTAAAAGTCTCTTCTCTTTATTAGAATAACAGTTTGTTGGATTAATCAGGAGTTTATATGAAAACAGTTCAAGTTTGATAGCATTGGAGACTACATCTTATCTATAATAAACATATATATATATATATATATATATATATGTATTAGTAGATCTTCCTGAAATTTAGAAGCCCTTATACAAGTTATTCCTACAAAATTATGTATGTTCTTCCGGTCTTCCCCTTTCTGTTGATGATGTTGTTTTGCACATATATACTTTATTCATCAGCTTCCTTAATAGGTCGGTTTATTTAAAATCATGAGACACTCCAATATCTACTGAATCTGTAACGACCACAGCTAATTGAAAACATTGAGATGAATCACATTTTGATTAATAAGAACCATGGGTGATTATGCGGTTATATAGGTCGGATGCATATAATACATGGATTTGGAAGTTTGTGAATGAATATAATGCATATCAATGGATTTTACTCAATGCAGCTTTGGATCAACTACATGCAGTGGGTTCAATACCAATAGCATCTGAAAGTTATCCATCCAAGAAAAGTGAGCAAATCAAGTTCACAACAAACATAGTGCATGGACTACAAAGTTAAATATGCCAACTAAGAAGCATTTGTATTTTGATGTTAAGAATATTACCTTATGACAGGTGCTTGGGTCCTGGAGCAACCATAGAAGACAGTCAATAGCCATATACTGCCAGTCATCTGATGATCGTGCGATATTACAAAGTGCCTCAATAATACCAGGACAGCTGGCAACTGGTCCCCTACCAAACTTATGATGACAAATTGTCCGTAGTAAACCGATACCAGCAGGTGAGTTTTCATTAACAAGCCCACCCCACATGCCTGGAAGCTTTATTAGAAATTCAGGTTTGCAAATTGTTGAAAGGAATTCAGGTTTGAAGGCAAAACAATTAATAAGTTGAAGAGACCAGCACTGTAACTGACTAGCCCATTCCTCTGCTTTCCTTGACTCCATCTCAACACCACCCATGCCACGCGTAAGAAGATCACAGTGGTAACTTAGTCTTCTATCAACATACTGATAAAAGTGAGAGTAGACAATTTCAAGTGAACTCATTGCTAGTTGAATTGAAAGCTCAAGGATCTCCCCGTGACTGGCAACAGCAGGAAATGTGCTTGCATATGTAGCCAAGTGGCCAAGAGCTCGCACCGCAACTCTCTGCTCAACCCAAGTCAACCTTCCCCTTAGGAGTTCAACTAAAGGTGCGATTACCCCAGCATGAACAGCAGTCTCAGCAAAATCTTCCATATTCATAGTGTATGATCCAATTATGTGCGCAGCATAATAAGGAATATATATATTTTGGTCATGAGAAAGCCAGCGACGATTCTTTAAACCCTTCCAAATAAGTGCTGCCATACACTCAAATATCCCCAACTCAATGAACTCAGGATCGTTAGGATGTGCCATGGCTGTATTCCAAAGGCCACTTATAGGGAGAACCTGACCATCATCATCCTGAGAGGGAAGTTCTCTGAAGAATTTCAATATACTAGCCCTCCGTTTGTTTGGATTCCCTTCCTTCATGACACAGAAGAAGCATCCTGGGTATGGACAGTCTGGATTCAGTTTGTCCATGTTCATACAGTTAATAACTCAAGAATTTCAAAGCATGAAGTTCATTTCTCATAGATCTTCAAATGACATTAGTGCGCCAACACTGCATTCACAAAAATCAGATAATTTTAAGTAATGATTTAGATAAAAGGATATTAATAAAAGTTAGTTCGAAATGCAGTGAGACAAGGAAGAGTCCACAAATGATCAGTGTGGCATGTGGATTTTTGTCTGCTTACAAATTGCATCATTTGCATGCATCGAAACTTGAAAATACTTCCAGATTTTGTTTTGGATTATTCCAAATCAACAGACATTGCTTTCAATATACTTCCTAATATATGAGCTATTCCATCCTGTTTCGAGGTGTTTCTTTGTCATTATCTTCCAATAAAATGTATTCCTCATCCCAACTCACTTCCATATATAGTCAGTTAATCAGCAAAAAAAAAAAAAAATTGATCAGTCTAATTACAACCAACCATTTGGCAAGGAAATCCACCATTTCTGTTAATTGAAGTTTCCCTTCCAAGGCGGGTATGTGACAATGATCAAGAAGCTGACCAAAAAAACTAACAGATGGAAACAATTTGTCTAATTTGATACGGTGTGGTCCAGTGCTTCTCAGGTGGACAGTAAAAAACCAAACCCCAATGCAAGCAACTAAAGGACACAGAAAAAAGAGTAGAAAAAGTAATACATCAGCAAAACACAGCGCCAAAAACCAAACCCACCCAGAAAACTGCTTGTACAAATGAAAATGCAGGCTTCTTAGAAATAAAATTCAAATAATTGTAAAAAAAAAATAAATAAATTATGGGGTTTATGGAGAAACTGAAGACGAGTGGAGCAGGAAGGCTGTTGTTTTGTAACAGCTGAATTACTAGCAATGTGGCGAAATTTAAAACATGGGTAGGATAAAATTAACAATAGAAGTGACTAGTGAGGAAGAATAACGGCAAAATTATGTTGGAAATCATACCCTAAGCAGGAAAATCAAAGAAATGAGTAAAAATCAGAAATGCTTACCACCAACCCAATGACAGTATGAAGGTGATGGGTTCCCAAAAGAAAGAGAGAGGGAGATCTGTCGAAGAAGGATCGACGGGGGAGCGATTCCGGCGGCTCTGGGTCGTTAGTAATGTCCGGAAACTTTTTGCTTCTGTAATTCTTTTTGGATTGGTTTGAAAGGGGAAGAACGGTATGGGGGGTTTTTCAGAGGAGGTTAAAAAAAAGGAGTGTGATTTTGGGAAAGAGATTACAACCCACCCGCAGGCGCAGGCAGTAGTCGCACGAGCGCCCGAGCTCTCCTATGGCTCTCAATGCACATAAAATTTATAAATTATACATATAATTTAATATAAAATATACATAATAATTATAAATATATGTATATTTATAATTATTATATATATTTTATATTTATATTATATACATAATTTATAATTTTTATGTACATTAAAAACTTCTAATACATCGAATGCTTAAACGATCGATATACCAACTGTTGCTCAATCTACTCACCCCATCTATATTATAATTGAGGGAAGTAGGATCCATCTAAGATGAATAGTAATTGAAAGTAATATATAAAAGGGATTTAGATTAATTAAAAAAGAATATATATATATAAGGGTAGGTGTGTGAGTATGTGGGGGGAGGGGGACAAAAAATATGTGTGTGTAGGTGTGTGTTGAGAAGAGAGATGGGTGATGAGGGATAAAAAATATGTGTGTGGAAATTTTGTAATTTTTTTATTTTTTGACTTAAATATATGTGGGAGAATATGTAATTTTTTTATTTTTTGACTTAATTAATTAAAAAAATATATATTAAATAATATATATTTTATAATTAAAAATATACATATAATTATATTTTTTTATTTACAATTAAATATTTTGATATACTTTGAACATTAAAAAAATAAATCGTCGAACATTATTGCGCCGTGTCCGAGCGCCGTGT
>JAOWAN010000054.1:13325611-13349367 GCA_028566635.1 Lobelia cardinalis | reverse complement strand
CCCTCCCCCACCTGTTCCCTCACCTCACAATTCTCTCTTTCACCCTCTTATCACTCTTTTCTTTATTCCTCTCACACTCATATAAATCCCATCATTCAACTTTGTGATATCATGCAACTTTTGTTACTGTTCATTTGCATCATTCTCCAAATTTATTCTGCTCTCTTTTATAAGAGAGATAATAGCAAAAACAATTAAAGCATTGGTGGGTACTGGTAATGAAGAACTGCAAAATATACTGAGCGCCTAGGCGCTCCTAGCACGGAGCGCCCACAATGTACATAGAGTGTATCAAAAATGGACATAAAGTGTGTTCTGAATATAAATAACATATAATGCATATGTTATGTACATTATTTATACACTCTATATACATTCTGGACATACTCTATGTACATTGTGGACGCTCCCTGTTAGGAGCGCCTAGGCGCTCGGTATAAAATCTGATGAAGAACGGCCTAAATGCCATAAGTGATCATTAGTATTATAGAGCCAAATGGAGTAAAGACATGCAATTAAGTGGAATACATGCGCAATAAACTTGTGATAATTTGGTACCTAAATACAACTTCAATCCTTAAGATTTGTTCTATTGGCTCTTTACAACCTACATCTCCCAAGTTTTCAAAAACATGATTACTAACATAGACAAAGTTAATGCAAAGAAATGAAAGAGGTCAAAAATTCAGTCATTAATCCCAAAATATTAATCAATAAAGGCATTGATCCATACGTCAGACTCATCCGAGAAAGCTAGGTACTCTTTTTTCTCGATTATTTTCAACCAACATATTTTTCTCAAGGATCTCCGTATATCGTCACCACCATAAAAATCAAAATTACTGCAACGTCAAGAAAATCATCACCATTATCAGAATCGATACCACCAATTCACAACCACCACCTTCCTCTCGCTTATACTTTGACTCGTATGCAATTTAATTCCATTTTTCACATAAAAAATTTATGTAAGACACTTGTAGAAACATTTAGACACATCCAAATGTTTTAATTTCTATTTATACACAATTTTAAATTAGGGCGATGAGCTAGTTGAAACATCATAAAGCCAAAAAAAGTTCTGATTAGTAAGTTAGGGAATAATGATTCGAAAACATGGCGATGTAATTGGACATGGATCCTAAAACCGACACTCTAATTTCTATATATGATTCAGTGATATGCTCGTCTCTTTAATTTTAGCTAACCTCATAATCATAATTGTACATTGTAGTTCTGATGATGACGATAGTAGTTGTTGTTGGTGGTAATGGTGACGAAAAGAATATGGCTATTGTTGCACCGTAAAAATAAATAGCACGCAAACACATAAAAGTGACATTCCTTCTCTCGCACTGCTCTAGCATCCGTCTTAGGTCATGGGCACTAACCTAGTTATGACCGTGATCACTCTTCTGCCTAGCTGCACAGGTTTTGTCATTTGATCACACTGTCGAATGATCCAAAAAAGAATTAGTCGACTCTTATCTACTTACAATTAGTGGAAGCAAGGTCGAACCCTCGAGGACTCGATGACTCTTAATTGTCAGATGATAATAATGTCACTAATATCATATTTAGCAAGATTTTACTACAATTATTAAACTAAAGTAAAAAATAATAAAACAAGTAGCCAATAATAAAACAAATCTAAGAGAATTGAGATCCATCATCAATACCATTATATGAATTATTCACTTGTGTATCCTAATAGTTGATTGGGTTCACCCACTAAGATAGAGATTGATAAGTTTTTGGTTTGTGGATACACTCACATTATTTCAGATTTACAATCATTACGTTCTGGGTGTGTGATTTAGCTTAACAATAATAAAATCCATTAAGTTCACTAGAATTATAAAAAATATTTTTGTAAACCTTAATCCTTCCCTTATTAGCAGTGCAATTTGGATCGGATAAAAATTATTTAATTAAGCTAATATAAGGTATATTAATGGTCACCCCTATGGACCTTAAATTGCATCATCAAATCAAGACAATGTATATGCATCTATATCCAGAGGATAAGAGTGTTAAGAATAATTGAATGATACAACAAATAAATAAAATGGAAGAATTAATTCATAATCATAGAAATCGTATTGAGGCTTACCTTTAATCTATTAAAATCGAGAATTAGTTCCTCATAACTTGAATTACAATGAAAACTATACAAGGAAGTAAAAGTAATGATTAAAAGAAGATTTTTCAAAAGAATTTTGCAGCTATGGGTAAGGAGACTATATATAGGTTTTACAAAAAACCCAAAACCTGGCAAAAAATCCCTAAAAACCTGAAGATTGAATTGCCGAGCGGCGACGTAGTCACAATCGTTACACCTTAGGCTACGATCGTGATCTAGGCTAAAAATTTTGGACTTCAGAATATTCAGGTGTTAGGTCACAAGCATGACTAAAACAGTCGCGGCCATGACCTGTAGTTCTTCTCAGAATTACAATTTCAACCTCCGAACTTAGTTGCTTTTAACCCCTTTTTCTCTTTTTGACACTTTTTAGCTCCAAATAGCCCATAATTGCACAATTTTTCGCATGTTGATGTCAAAGTACTTGCAATTCTTGAAATATTAGTAACAATACCAAGCATAAAATTTCATGAATTAACATCAAAAACTCAATAAAAATCGTGCAAAAGTATAGTCTATTTAATGTCCATTACTCGATATCCATAACTCGCAGGCTCGTCTATCAGGTAGTGATCCAGATCTCATAAAATTACGTCATATCAATAAATCTTCTAACTGGATTGAACTTACTCCATCATCAATGGAGAAAGGTATTCCGCCCAAAGCTTTGTCTTGCCGACCCTGCCATGGAGTCATATATTGTACCGCGAGCTCCCACCAAGTCTAGGCAATTAATGCCTAAACTTGCTAATGACTGAAACTTCGTTGATCATCATATCAGTTGGATTATCATGTGCATAAATCTTTTTCACAATAAGTCTCATGCGATATAATATCTCGAATAAAATGATACATGACATCTATATGCTTTGTGTGTTCATGGTACTTCTTATTCTTTGGGGAGACGCATGGCAATTTGACTATCATGAAATACAGAAGAAGTCTTTTGAGCCAAGACAAGATCATTCACTAAGCCTTCTAACCAAATAGGCTCCTTCGTTGCTTCCACTAAAGCCATGTATTCTGCTCCTATAGTAGAAAACGCCATTGTAGATTACAAATTGCATTCCAGTTGATGGCATTGCTGGAAAAAGTAAACACATAACTTCTCATAGATCTCCTTTTATCCAAGTTTCGTGCATAGTCAGAATCAACATATCCAACAACTGAATCACCTAACATCTCCGCCCTGTCGAAAAACTAACCCCGTATCTGCAGTACCCTTTAAGCATCTCAAAACTCATTTCACTGCCTCCTAGTGCTCTTTTCCAAGACATGACATTTATCTACTCACGACATTAACTACATGTCAAATAGAAGGTCAAATACAAATTATAGCATACATAATGCTACCCACATCACTCCAATATGGAACATAGACATGTATGATCTCCATATCATCCTTCATCTTTGGTGACATAAGTTCAGATAAGAAGCCATGTAAAACTGCTGCAACACCTTCTACATCTATGGTTTCTGTGACATATAAAGCTTACCAACTATTCTATCCCGTGAAATTTCCATGCCCAAAATCTTCTTTGTCGCTCCCAAATCTTTCATCTCGAACTCATCACTAAATTGCTTTTTCAGAGCTTTAATATGTGACATGCTTTTAGCAGTTATAAGCATGTCTTCCAAATAAAATAGTAAATAAATTAATAATTGAACCATTATGAAGCTTCTTGTGATACATGCAACTATCATATACACTTCTAATGAAGTCATTTTGAACCATGAATGTGTCAAACTTCTTGTACCATTTCCTCGGAAACTGCTTCAATCCATACATAGATTTCTTTAGCAAGCATACTTTGTTTTCTATACCTAGCATAACAAACCCCTCGAGTTTACCCATACAAAAACCTTCTCCTCCAGCTTACAGTGTAAAAATGCAGTTTTCACATTCAACAGTTGAAGCTCTAAATCGTACATAACTACAATGACAAGTAAGACCGTGCTTGAGATGTGTTTCACAACTAGAGAGAATACTTCCATGTAGTCAATTCCCTCACTAAGCACAACCTCAAGCAACAACCCAAGCATTATAAGGTGCCTCAACCCCAGGAGTTCCTCCATTTCTCTTGAAATTCCACCTGCAACCTACTACTTTCTTTCCCTTCGGTAGTGTCGTAAGCTCCCATGTTTGATTCTTGTGAAGAGACTCAATATCTTCATTCATAGCACTAACCCACTGTTCTGCATCTGAACTAGAAATAACATCCTTATAACTGTTGGGTTCATGCACATCAATTATTTTTGCAACTATTAAGGCATATGCAGCCAGACTTCGAGGATGAACTATTTTCCTTCTTTCTCTACCCGTTGCAATTATATGTCTCATGTTGCTCAAGTGCATCAATATCTTGAACGTGTGTGTGTGCTAGATTGGGCATCGTCATCTTCTTAATCACACTGTTGCACCTCTTTGCGACCATAAATGGTCTAATACCCCTTTTGACAATTTAGATTGTTTTTGAACAAGTTCCTCCACACATGCACTCACATGCATAAACACACACACACACACACACACGAGTGTGAGAGAGATTGGAGGAAATTTGTGCTTCTAGTTGATATGGTTTTATATGAACCCAAAATGAAAAACTCGCTTGGTTAACAGAAGTAAGAATACCTCATTTCATATTCGTTTCACCTTCTTGCATTTGATTAGGGAGGAGAATGTATACTCGTTTCACCTTCTTGCATTTGATTAGGGAGGAGAATGTATACTCCTTCCTTTCGGAGGCATATTGACATTTATAAATGGTGATAGTAATGAAACGAAACCAAACATTTAGCTATGATAACCTATCAAACGGGAGTTAACAAGATGTAGCCAAGACTAAAGAGGGCGGCGGTTTGAAATTGAGCCAAAATCTAAGGGGTGACCACTTAAATTTACTCATAAAATGGAAGGAGGGATTAAGGGGTAAAAAATTTCTTTTGGAGTTTGATGCCCTAACACACAATCTTCCAAAGTAGGGAAGGGAGACTAGACCAACTGACCAAGTACGTATTATGTTAAGGATCAACTTGGGAATAATTAAAGGAGTAAAGAAAAGAAAATTAGATGGCAAATGTGGGGTGATGTTGACTATGACCACTTGAAGAGAGAAAGAGACTAGGGGAGAAGAACCCAACATTGGGAAACACACACAAGGTCCCCCCTAGCCAAAAAAACTTACCAATGAAACACCCAAGTTGGGAGATGTCAGCAATGGCAGCACCCGCTGGTTTTGGTAATGCATTGAATCCAGACCCACATTAACCCCCCTTTTCCAACTTATATTCTATTTTATAATTACAAATACAATGAAACTAATAAACTCACCACCCAATCTTTCTCAGCATCTTCTCACCCCCCACCCTCCTTCAAGAACATCCACACGCATTGAGAAAGATACGTACCAAACAAACGAACAAACATATCTTCTTCACCATACATTATCTTTTTAAAGAAATGCACAAAACCCATTTAAGAAGAAAACACACACACACACACACACACACACACACTCAGTTGTTGCATTCTTCTTGGAGGAGTTTTCATCAAAGCTTTTGAAACTCTGCATTTCACTAACACAGGTATTAATCAATCAATCAATCATTTCGATCGTATTTTGCTGTAAATTATACATCGTGAACTGGGTATTCTTTATCATGTTCATCAAGTTATTACTTCAGATTTTGAGTATAGTTTCTTGGGTGATTTTGTTGTGTGTTCTAGGGAATCTTTCATCCTTTTTAGAACATTTAGGCTAGTTTCAGAAACTATTTAATTTAATTCTCAGACCAGTTTACTAAATTGTTGTTTGAAATTGATTACAGTTGGGATTACTGGAGAAGATTCTGGATCTTTAAATGCATTCGGAGAGAAAAGGGTCTTAATAATTTAAACAAGGTGGTGTTGGTTTCTTGTCTGGAGAAGGGAAGAAGAAGAAGAAGAAGAAATCCCATTGCTGGGGAAGGTGACCAGTGCAGAATATATGATGAATCTTGAAGTTCCGAAACCGGAATCCAATGGCGAAAATCCGATCAATCGAATGGATTTCAGAAGGACAGTGAACAACCAGTCCTGGTCTTCTAATTCAAGAACAAGGAAAGTGGATTATCGAATCGGCCAAGGCGGCGGCCACAACAAAGCAGTGAGAATCTTTAGCTCCAAGAGCTATTTCAGTGTGGAGTCGTTGTTATTGCTCCTCTGCCTGACCGCGTCGCTGTTGATTTTGCCGCTGATTCTGCCGCCGCTGCCGCCGCCGCCGTTGATGCTTTTGTTGCTGCCCATTTGCATATTGGCTGTTCTCATGATCTTAGCTCTCAAACCCACAAACTCCCGGCAAATCGCTTCCCATTCGTCGTACTTGTAATGCTATCTCGAGCTTGATCCGTGTCCATTTTAAGATCTCTCATTTCGTTCATACAAACTTTGGGAAAATGTAATCAAACATTTAATACAGGCCATTGGTTTCTTTTGATTTCTTGTAATCTGTTTTGACTTCAGAGCATAATACATGGATTTTAACCCTCACCCAACTTCAAAATTGTTACTATTTATTATGTATGGATGTATTTCTTAGTTTTCAATTCTATCTTCAAAGGTATCATAAAGTTTGCATGTGTTAGAAATTGCAAACCCCTTTTGATCATATGCTTATTGCCATCTTTCTCCCTATATTACTTAATTTTATTTTTATTTTTTTGGTCCCTGGGGGCATGGAAATGAATCGAACCTAAGATTTTACGTACTGTAAAGTTCGGTTCTATCATTGAGCCACCCCTTGGTTCCCCTCTCGGCTCTATCACTGAACCTCTCCTTGGTTTCCCCCTATATTACTTATCTCGATCCTTCACTTTTGTCAAAATGTCTGTCACAGATGTGAACCCGTTATGCAATTGATATATCGAGCGTCTAAGTGTTTGATAATAGAAAAGTCCATTTTTTTTAAAAGGTATATAAAGATTATAAATTATTTATATAACATAAATATATAATGTAAATAAATTATATTATTATTATATTCATAATTATTATATGCATTTTATAATCATATTATATAAATAACTTATAATTTTTATGTATATTTGGAGAAAAAATGAGCACTCCTAGCACCGACCGCCTATGCATCCGTATAATTTGCGCCCGTTATGTGCCTTGTGTGGCCATCCATAAACTATTCTTCACTTGTTCTTTTCTTTGTTCTGTTAGTGACATCATTTGCGCATTTATTCGGGATTGAGTTGGGCTTTGTAGATCAACTAGCGAATGCCCGTGTTCGAAATTTTTTATTAAAATATTTTTTTAATTTAATAAAAAAATACTCGTGCCCGTGCTCGAGAATTATTAAGAAAACCTGGAAAAAAAATGAAAAGGAAAAAATTAAATAAAAGAAGAAAAATTATCTATAAAAAAACATTTTAAATAATGGAAGACAAAAAAAAAACGAAAAAAAAATAAAAAAATAAAAGTCAGTGGAGATGGAAAGGGACATATTACTGTTCATCTACAGGGATATGCCCTGTCCCATGTAATATAGATGTCTACCTTGAATAGTGCAATCGAGTGGCTAAAAAAGGAAGTTAAGGGCTCGTCTTGGCATAACGGGGCCAAGAGAAATGCCTTCGCTAAACTTTTTTCCTGGGTGTTTCTAAAATGGTTTATAATTTTTCAATTTTTATCGGTCCCGTAAATTTTTATTTATCTCTTTCTTACTTTTTACTTTAATTATTATAAAAATTTAAAAAATATTTTTAAAATAGTTTCTATTCTTCTGATCATGTGTTGACTTTTTAAAATTGTTGACCAAAGGGTATGAGTCCATTGAGACTCTGAACCTTACAAGATGAAAGAAACATGAAACACATCCCAAGTCCCAAGTCAGAAGAATAGATTAGAGACCATGGTTGAGGTTGCCAAATGAGAAAAACTCTTCCAACAACTTACCAGTTCGGACGTTTTGCAGAAGAAATCTCCCATATGGTAGAGCATTGCATTGTATTAATATCAAAAGCATTTATCTTCTTCTTTTCTAAGGAAAAAAGGTTTTTAAGACAGAAAGGTCAGCGGCGGCAGAAACGGCCGATGCCCAGAAAGTAAACAAACATCATATATGTATCACAAAAGCAGCAGCAGCACCATGGACTCTAGCCGAGACACGAACAAGCCCACCAGATTTTCAACATTCACTTCAGCATGTGGTTTTGGTGTCTCATACACAATACATAGATTCAGGCAGGCAGATACAAACACCACTTACAGCCTTCGCACATCGATATCTAAGATAGCAGCCAACTGGTTGATAGCGAAAATATGGACAGACAATACTTGGAGCTTCTTCATATCAACCCAGCAACTATGTTATTACAACATAGTACAATAATTTACGAGATTGATTTGAGTAAAGAGGGGAGGAGTTTGAGATCCAAAATTTCTGATTGGTAACGTCTTGTGTCTCGCTAAGCAACATTTGGTGGAGGTGCATGGAGCAAAAATGGAGGAAGATGATGCTCTAAAACTGCCACGAGTTCTCGTCCCTGGCCTGCCTCCTCCAAAGATACACCTTCCAGCTTTCTTGCTGCTTCCACCAGCTGCCCCCTAATCCGCTGTGAAAACAAACAGCCACCCGCCTTTACACACTCCCTATACAGCGGCAGGTATGCTATTGCAACCCTCAAAGGGCCCGGCAAATCCCTCAAACAAATGGGGGATTCACCCCACTTCATTATGCTAACCAAGTTTAAGTAATGTACTTGTCCTTGCGTCAATCCTTCCAGGTAAGCTGCCTCTGACCAATGTTCCCGAAGGAAATCCCTGAGCTCCGGAGCAACAGCATCATCATCAGACCTAGAAATGCTATCCGCCACAGCATACGTAGCAACAGGATCACCTAGAAAGTTGGATTGAAGTAGGAACGCTACTCCATCAAGAGAACCCCCGCTTCTTTCACCAGCAGCCTTTAGAATTTCAATGCTGAGAGCCGCAAGCACATGCTGGGGAACATGGGGGAGGAGATAAGCGGCTATCTCAACTTGACTGCTCGAAGTGGCTGCCGTAAGGGCAAGACAGAGTTCCATGTCCCGGCAACCTCTCTTCACAAACCACTGGACCACCTTCATGCAACCCCTCTCAGCTGCTCTCATCAACGGACCTAAGAAAGCCATCGCATTACCTTCTTCCACTAAGCACTCCATTGTGCCAATCTTGCCATAGTGTGAAGCAAACCCCAAAGCCAGGTCAACATCAACATCTAAACTATTCCTTTGAGCAATCTAAGTAGCCAAAAGCAGGAGAAAAGAAGTCAGACAAATCATCATTCTATGTATCAATGCTTGAATAAAATACTCCAACTTTTAACAGCATTTATGATTTTTTTTAAAATAATTATCATTATTTTATAAATAATGCCGGAAACGGCTACAAAGTAGTAGGAAATAATGCCTATATAGGCTAGACCAATAATGCCTCCATTGAGGCTTGAAACCCTGACCATAACAACAATAGTTATCTCTAACGAGACTAGGATACCACTAGACCAAGTGGTCTTTGGTTAACAGCATTTTTTATCATACACCATTATCAGTTGAAAACTAATGCAACACCCTGTTATCACCAATCCAACTTACATATATGATATAACAGGCTTCACAGAAGCAAACAATTCCCCAACTAAGAATTAAGTGTTGACAAAAATTTAAGGACATAAAGACATAAAACGAGACCCAAGATTATAAACAAATTTTATTCACGAAGAACCAGATAATAAAGAGAGAGCATCCATTTGATTTAACTGATTGAAAGCAAATTGTTTAATGCACACAATTTTTGCTCTTCACCAAGACAATGATAGCATAAGGTGATGTAGCTGGCACAACAACAAGTGTGAAAGAAAGATCTTAAGAATCGGCTTTTGATAGCAGCAATCCGAGTGGGCTGTAGGCAATCAAAGAAGGGAAAAACGAGTTTAAAGGCAAGGAATGACAGAAATGAACTACACTTTTCTTACTTATTTGAGAAAGAGTTTTCGCCTGCTTCTAAGCTGCTTTGTCATTCCAGTTCAAAAGCAAGGAATTCATTGGGAAGGAAGGCAAGGAAGTATTCATTATAAAATCCATATCGCTAAGTGCCATTAATGCTTTGATTAAAAATAAAGACCGAGGTTGCTCTTCATAGGAGACACTAGCTATACGAACTCTTTATCAGCTTTAGCAGCCATCCAAAGCCCCAAGAGCCATGTGCCATCAAACAATTTGGTTCCATGGAAAGTGTGTCTGGTAACTAAGAGTTATTCATTAATCATATCTCTATTAGCATAATTAATTATTCAGTGGTTTCATGAGTTTGGAATATTTAAGTTACTTCACAATATATAGTGTTAGCCTAGTCCTAGAAGTATTAGGATGATCTTAGTCCCATTCCTTGTAATATTGAAATAGTGGACGTGTCGTTCACATGAACTCGTAATCTTCAAAAGTAACAAGGAATTGTATTACATCCCTTTGTATGATATATTGTGAGCCTCATCCTTGGCTTAACAGCTTTGCCCAGGACAGCACTATCATCATTGGCTGTTTGACTCCATGCCTCTTCAGTGAGAGCTCACTGATTTCCCAACGCTGGTGACACTTCAAACCTATGTTGATATCTTGAGTGCCCCGGTAGGGTCTTGGGGAACTGCTCCCCCTTTCAAGTAAGTGATCCCTAGGGTAGTCAGTAGTGTTCTAGTGTCACCTGCTCCCTCTTATGTGTACGAGGAAGCCAACTTTGGATCAACCTTTAGGCTCGGAAGACCTCTCGATGCTTTCCCTTACTCTGGATGATTGTTCCAAGCTTTGTTAGAGTGTGGCGATTGGCAGGTGAAATCGACCCAGGAGTTTCCCCTACCCTGCCAAACACCCTTAATATAATGATCGTATAATGATAGGTGATTTTGGACCATAGTATCAATACAGTTAATGAATCATATTGTACAAATGCCACCTGAAAAAACTCACCACCTCCAATTGCAAAGGCAACACAAGTACAAGTAAAATTTTGCAAGCCTGAAAGCTAGAACATAGGAGCAAATACAACTTTTTATATACTTTTTCTGGTGTCTAGTTATGTGTTCCTTCATATAAGAACTCCCTATTTCTGTTTCCCCACACCTCCAAACATTTCATACTTTTGCCTATTCAGCTTATAATCATTCGGCTCCTGTCACCTCTCTTCTCTTTCTCCAGTTCTCTTTCTTCTCCATCTCGTTCTATTCCATGTTGAATCCTAACTAAATAATTCATTCGTCTATCTGTATTATCCATACTTCATTGACCCTTCTAATGAAGTCCTAGGCTACCATTCGAACGCACCACCGTATGTTGGTAAAAAAAAAAAAGTGATATTGAAGTTACTCAGGACAAGTATTCACTAAACCAAAGCCCAAGGCCTTTTGGTCCATTGATAAGTGTCCTTAGTAAACTAGGATTAGTATATTATTTAGTTCCTTTATGAATTAGGAAAGTCGTGTTATTTACTAATTAGTTGTTTTCCTATTCCGTCGTATTAGTCTAATTATAGTAACTAGTTGTTTTCCTATTCCGTTTCGTACTAGTTTAACTATGTCTTAGTCCTAGAATTATTAGGAGAATAGTTTTAGCCTATAAATAGAGTTGTAATGCCGTGCGTCAAACTTATTCGGAGTTGATAACATATTTGAGTTGAGCTTTTAGCCAATTGTGTGTATCTCCTTCTCCCTCGTCTTCTCTTCCATTTCGGAAATTCTATACGCTTCCGCCACAAACACCGTTCTGGGGAAACTGCTTATGCTGTCACTTGCTGAGCCATGTTGAATGGCTGTGCAGCCTCTGCTCTGTAATAGGTCGCAAATTGGTTGACGAGATACAATAGTTTTACAACACGGAAAGTTTGGGAAGTCAGAAAATTTCAAGGCAACCTAATAGCAAAAGACTCGCTCTAAGACTTTGTCCACAAAAAGCTGTGATGATATCTTATGACTTATGACGCCTACATAGTAGGTGCTCAATCATTTTCAACTGACCAAATCCAAATTTTCTTTTTCCTCGAAGCTTGGTATGAAGGAAAAATGGAGGTATGAAAATGCGGGAGGGAAAATAGGAGGCGTGTATTAACTTTCCTTTGTTTGGTAGAGGGGAGTGTTGCAGGTAGAAAAGGTGGACGGTTAAATGAAAACACCTAGTCTTTAAAAAAAATTCCCTCTCCCCCCACCCCAAATTGAGGTGAAAAGTGAACTCGGTCTTCAAATATCCTTATCCAGTCTCAAAACACAATCATAATACATTCAAAGGGTATAATAATGAAAAAAATACTTCAATCAAAATTTTCTCTCCATCACTTATTTTTGTACCAAACAAGTGAAACTGAAACGTTCTCTTTTTCCCCCTTGTTCAACTAAACAACAAGAGGGAAAGGCACTTTCACCCCCTATGGTTTGAAAGTTGAACACTCTTTTCCATCCCTTCATTTTCCGACCCCATTCTACCAAGCGTACCACAAATCAGAAATAGAAAGCAATCAGCAGTATGCATCAAACATCCATCTTGTGTTCAAATATTACAAAATTCAACATTGACAAGAACTTATAAACATTGACAAAACCTTATACGAACCTTGACTACTGCTACCTCAGCTGTCCAACTATTAAATTCTAACGTTCAACCCATAATAACTGGGTCGTATAACCGTTATATAACCCTCTACCCTAATGAAAATCTAACAAATGACATGAGCTTAAGGTTTCTCTTCGCCATCAAACGCCAAAAAGTGCTCAATATGAGGGATCTCCCATATTGGAGTTTCCCTCGGTCATTGAATTCTTATAGTTTAGCCTCAAGTTTACGAAGGGGGGGAAACAAAAAATTTAACATATTGACCAAATCTTTACATAGCCCGTCCAAGATTCCCAAGTACTAATTCTAAGGAGAAATCTAAATCAACTGATAGGTGTCCAAAATTAGACAATCAATAAGAAAATGCAGCACTAACACTAAAACAGGTTTATTTAACTAAACAACTATCATCAAGTAATTCAATAAAATAATGCCAGTTATTTTCAGGGAAATATATGTGAATTAACTTTTTTATATGGAATGATTTAGTTGATAGCTTCTAAATATACAATCCACATTTTGAAATCCACAAAAAATAAGAGTGAGCATTTGCAAACATGTTTAACAACTTGTTACAACCTAAGATTGGTAACTAAAACATGTTTCTTGTAAGAGTTTCACATTAGAAACAGCAACACCTTACCAAACACGACTTAAGTTAACATCAAGTCACACCCACTATATAGAGTTGGATTCAGTACAGAACATCAAGTCATCCGCAACAATAATTATCATAAATAGAAACATTTACAAAACACCACCGAACTTAAATTGGGCTTTTCGGATAATGCGGATCATAGCATCATATAAACTATTGGTTGCACTCACTCTATTTGGCAGTTGAATTTGAAAGCCAGATCTCAAGTCGTCCAGCAACAATACTTATTAGACTTTTAAGTTCAATATAAGTTATCCGCTCTGTACTTCTGTGAATATCCTAAGTCCTTTAATTTTCTTTTTGATAAAAGCAGAAATTGTCACAGATATGAGCATCATAAATGTTCATCGCATAATGATGATTTTATTAGATGTTGCCTAAACAAGAGGCAAACAAATGGTTCACAAACACGTTAAAAGCCCACATAAGCATCAGCAAATTCTCAGAACACATTCAGTCTGCTCCATCCATCATGTGCCACAACGTATAAAACCATGCAGGCAGTGACATAATCAAGGATCTTGAACATGCATTACCAATGTAAATTTTCATACTTGATCAGAAAAACTCTTATACGATGTTTAGAACGCACAATTTTGTGGCAGGTCAAATATTTAAGGGGGTCCATATGGATGTGGGTGATATCACCGTCCTCGTTATTCACACAAATATTGTGATATTAAGCAATGGTGATGTGGCAATTTTAGCATATACAACTAGATAATTCACTACATCAGTGAAGATTTAATGCAATTAAAAAGTAGCTGGAAAGGTTCGAAGCTGCAACCATGGTACCTTTATACCATGTGCCCCACTGATCCACACCCCTGTTTTGTAAATTAAAGCAAACGTATAATATACAACGCATAGCTTTTTAAGCTTAGCCTATAATAAAGAATCTACACAAATATTTAGAAATATACAGTATCCAACAAATCTAACTATATACGGAAATGACTCATGAAATATAAAATGAAAGGTTCCTGAGATGTATTTCCTTCTAGGTTTGCGAGTTTATAATACATTCTTGAAAGTCATACTTTCTTCTCAAAATTAAATTCTCTTTAGTTTCCATCTCTAGACAGCATGGATCTTCTACCATTCTACACTACATATTCTTAATAGACACTTTACTTGGAAGATTGAGCTTAATATTCCTAAGTATGCTATATAGTACTCCTCCGTGCCAAAATAAAGAGTTACTTTTTTGACTAATTTTGGTCAACTCAACTATTTGTAAAACTAATTACATATTGTGATGAATGTATATTAAAAAAAATGATAACTTACTTATTATCCTTATGATGAATTAGAATCTAAACATGATATATAATTAATAAAAATTAATTTGATTAAAATTTTATGTTGACTTTCCAACAACAAAAAATGTCCCATTTTGGGACGGAGGGAGTATTCCAAAAAAATATTATTAAAATAAAAGAAAACAAGAAAAGATGGATTCTTGAAATTTGTACTTCCTTCTCATGAATAAATTCTTTGACATCAGGGATCCTTTATTATTCTACACTATATTCTTAAAAAACACACATTATTTCTATTGATTGAGTTTAATGCTTTATAAATAAGCAATTATATGACTCCAATAAATTTTATACAAAAATAAAGAGACTAAAGTTAAGATTAAGTTCAATGAATGTCCATTGATTGTGTGGCACAATTCTGGTACCATTGTTCAAACAAAACTGCGTCTTTTCTCCATTTTTCAAGTTATAAAATTCAGTATAAAGCCGGAATAAACTTCACAACGTTTAACAAAAGGAAAAAAAAGGGGGGAGATCCAAAATTGGTGATAGATATCAGGCAAAAACTCATAAATTTCGCGATATTAATAGACTGATGCGTGAATGCGGTATATCCATCAATTTGTGGTTGCAAATCCTTTTCTACAACATTTTAAACCTCGAATGCGACCAAAGTTTAAAGTACCACAAGAGGACATTTGCAACCATGATTTTGTGGACATATTATCTGATCAAATGCACCAATATATCAATATCGCAAGATTAATGGATATTCATACAAATTTTAAGAATTCAGAATCAGACTTTATGAGATACTATTAGCTGTCTTAATGAACTACCAACCTTAAAAGGTAACAGATAGAATACTTTAAATAAATGGTTGTGTAAAGATGTAATAAGTATCAAAAATTTAAAATTTAAAATTTAAAAGATCTAATATCAACTCATGCCTCAAACATTAGTGCATACCATGTCTAAAAAATAACACCAATAAAATATTAGTACAAAGAGCCAAAAGCGACGAAACGATTTTGTTGAAATTAGAGTCATATGTGGAAGATAACAAATATAAATTTTGATAAGAAATAATGCAATTTCATATATTTAAAACATATTTTTTGGAAAATTCTCTCAACATTTCCTGATTTATGAAGTTATATAGGCTGACTTCGTAAACGAAAATTTGACGTTTTAACTTTGTTTCTCTTTCTTTGCTTTATATAAGTTTCCCTCCTACCTAATCAAGAAAGCGTGGACAGCCTGGCGGCTCTAGGGGACTACTGAGAGCTTCCAGGTCGGGGGTTCGATTATCATAACCATCAGAAAGAGTTGTTTTTGCTGAAGCTATGGTGGCAATAAAAAATGCGGGCATGTAAGCAGTGCTCGGATAATAACTGCGACTTTATGCAACTAATGAGATATCTTGCCATAAATTTCAAATCGGTGAAAATCACGATTGCAAAATCACGGAGAGATTCCATATTGTAATCCCTAAAAGCAGATAATAACCGCAATTAGAACCAGGTGTGAAGTTCTTGACCCAGCATCTAAGTCAGCTTCCCCAGTAAGCCAGCGGGATTAAGGACCACAGAAGATCAGTAAACAGAATCTCCTGAATTTTTCTGCAAACAACCTGAAACCAAGTAACTGGACTTTACACACGCCTCATCTAGTCCCACCAAAGTTGGTCCTCATATCTGATCAAGTTTCCTTACTTGAAACTCAGTATCAAGTTTCCTCCAATATTGACGAGAATGATGGGCTGATAAGTTGGTCCCAAATTTGATCAAGTTTCTTTGATTTAAAACAATGGGTCAGGTTTCCTCCAATATTGAGGAGAATGATGTGCTGCACACCAACACCACAAACCAAAAAGAGTGTCCAAACTTTCTTCCAACACCGAGGGAATGATATGGGAGGAATCAGGATAATTTATCCACATTAATGTAATTATGTGTTTAGGTTATTTCAAAATTCAGTTACTAGATAAGTCATACAATTGGAACTAGCATGCTTATATACTGCAGTAAAAACTGCAATTAGGGTAGATCATATAAAATTCGCTCTTCCTTCGACTGGAAGATAATTTTCTACAGGAGTATTGATGTTCCAATATATGTGCCAATATTTGCTGTGAAGGGAATAGCACTGGGCTCCCACCTCACACTCAACCACCAGAAACGCTCTCAGGTGGAAGGGCTAAAAGAAATTAAACAATATTAGACAGAAAATGCAGGAAAAAAGGCGTGAAAACCATTTGAAATGATAGAAGCTAAATTGGTACCAATCTGGAGAACTTAGTAACACGAGTCTGCAAACTGCTAGAAATAGGGTAGAACCATCAAAATAATGATGGCTCACATGAAATTACAGGGAAACTTGGGTTGTAGGAATAAAAACACAAACCAAAAAATACAGCAACAAAAATAACCTTACTGATTGGAAACAGTGCTCCAGTTAGAAAATAATCATAAAATAATTCAAAATAAATTGCACGTGTAAGCAGAAGCTGCAGAAGACTTGTACAACATTACATTCTTAAAAGATGATCGACTGAAACTCTGAAGCAGCATAGAAGCAGGCTAAAGCATCATATCTAAAGAGAGGTCACAAGCATAAAAAGAAACTACATCCACAGCTTTACAAGTGGCTAGATGGAATACCTGCAACAAGATGCGGACAAGTTCTGTGCTCCCAAAACGTGAAGCCTCAAGAAAGCATTGGTTGACATTGTCAGCACCCCCTTCAACCAACATGCCCAGCAACCCTTGGATTGCAGTGGCAGACATCCCTGATGCCCAACCAGGATCAAATGAACTAGAGAAGAGAGTAAGGGGGAAGCAAGCTGCATCAAAAGCCTCTGTGAAATCCTTTCCTGTTAAATGGTTTCCGGCAAGATCTAGGAACGTCTTGAAAGCAGATAACTGTAATTGAATCTGAACAGCTGAATTATGATTCACCCTATCCTTATTTCCTTGACAACGAGAATGGAAACCTATACATTTCAAAGCCCATTCTGTGAACTTCTGAACCTTAGCACCAGCTTCAGCCTTCAAAACCTCATCCCCGTTACACTCCTGAAGACGCTCATGTAAGCTGAAAAGACGGCAGCAGCCTATTAAATGCAATTCCCTACACGCTACAGCTTTATAGCATTTAACTAAATAAACCTGGGAGGATACAAACTTGTCTAACATGCAGCGTACCTTCTTAGCCTCTAGGGTAAGAAATAACATAAGGTACATCAAGAGCACGTGATTTCTAAGGCAATCATTGAAATACATCATTATGGAATGGTTTGATTACAGAGTCCTCACATCCATGAATTAGTACTAATAAGTACCTATAATGGAGAAATCTCCAGTCACCAAACAGCTATGAAAGAAGTATAGACTATTGAGTATATTACAAGCTCCAGTACTCCAGATGGTATGTGTTACACTCGAAAGAGAAACTCTGTTTAACAAAAGAGTGAATTGCAAAACAATACCCGCAAGGTATCGCCTTTGTGTCAAGTCATCCCTGCCATATGAGAATGCTAGTATTTGGTCCAAAATCATTTAACAAAAGAATCAAGTTAATCTCATTGCCTCAATCTCTAAAAATCTGGATAGAAATGTGCTTGTGTGGTCGGGATGCACAATTTTCTTTCCAGATGAAAATATTCCTTTCTTCATTTAAAATGTTTATTTACCAACAAAAAAAAAAAAAACTCCCTCCCTCTCCCTTCCCTCTCTGTGTAATTACATATGCATACAATTTCCCAACTTCAACATCACCATTCCTGATTCCTGTCACCTCCAATCAACATTACGGCCTCATTCAACCATCGGATAAACATATAGATGTAGCACATCAAAAACTCAACAATATCAAAACCCATCCTTCACGATTTTTGCATAGAATCTCAATCTAATATTGAATATCTACAAAATATTATATTAAAAATCTATGTATAATATTAATTTCTCCTCTAATTTTCTCCCAGCTATGATGCGTCTCTTTCATGCGCCTAACGGGTCCTTCAATTCCAAAAGTCCAATTTAAATATCAATTGCACAATCTCTCAAGATCCCAATTGTTGGTTCCATTGATAATGCAAGGATAAGCCTGTTGAAGTGCCGGTGCTTAGGAAGTTATTTTCTAACCATGACTACAACCACCGCTACCCCAAAAAATATAGATTTTTGTACACTGTACTCCGATTTTGTTAATCGTTTATCTGATCCAAAAAGTGACTGTCTTGGTGTTTCCGTTTGGTGGGATCCGTTATTGGCTAGGTCAATCGGTCGACCCCATCATTCCAAACCTCAGTGACCCAGTCATGCCTATCACAAAGAAACGAAATCTGCCAAACTCCAATTGCTCCCCGACAAACCAACTGATATCAAACCCATTCAATTCCAAAGAGAATATAAATGAACAAGCATGTGAACGACAAAGACAATGGACTAGGACAGCTTGTTCCCGAGCATGTGTGAGGTGATCACTTGCAGGGGGCCAAATTTTTTTATTTTTTTATTTTGGGTTTGGTCATTTATCTTAATTTCATTTAATTAGATCCACAATATAAAACAGCAAGAGAGTCATTAGTAAATTGACTCGAAAATTGCACTCCCTCCGTTTCAAAATAAATGTCTGTTACACTTTCTTGAGATGTTCCGACGTAAGTGCTCATATTTCTTTTGGAATAAAAACAAAGAGTATAAATCATCAATTTCTATTGAACCTACCATTAGTTCTCTTTTTGTCCACACACTTGAGTCAACTACTTTCCTAAAAGTTTGTGCAACTCAAACCAATACATTTATTTTGCAATGAAGAAAGTATGTCCGATGTCGCTTACAAAAGTTCAATTTAAAACCTCTAATAAATACCACCCACCATGTATAACAACAGGTAAGGGGTTGTTCTAGCTTAACCAAGGTCTCGAATTCGAGCCTTGGGAATGTGGGTGTAATAAAACTTGGAAGGGAGAGCTTCGCCGCCCCTGTGGTCTTACCTGGCTCGAATCTGGATTAGTTTGCACCCGACGTAGAGAATGGAAACCAGATGGTCAAAACAAAAAAAAAATCTAAAAAATAATACTCTTCTGTCTCAAAAAGATTTTCCATTGTATCTTTCACAAATATTAAGGAAATCGCTTAACATGTTTGTATTATAAGTTATTAGACTAAAATTTTCACCATTTTAGAATTGAGAAAATAGATTTGGAACGAACAATAGTGGAAAGTGGAAAACAACTTGGGGTGGAGGATGTATCAATTTTCTTCAATTGGGGCCTAATTTTAAATGTTAGCAAAGGGCCCTCGAAATCATAGGGATGGCCCTAGACTGGGATATGGAGGGAGGTTGCTGTGCATTATGGGCAAGAGTAGAGACTTCCAGAATAGATTGGTTGGAAGAGTTAGGGCTAAGGATCAACACATGCTAGGGATGTGATAACTTCTTTTTACATTTTTTTTCTTCCTCGCAATGTTTTAAGTACAATCGAGGAACTTACATGTTTGTCCATTAAAAGAACATTGTGACATGCACATGACTGATAATACACAAAATTGGATGAAAGGGTTAACGACAAGCATGCCAATAGAGACTAACTTAACCCCATGGCTATTATTAGAAGGATAACATTCACTGTTACAGAAAGAGTCCAAACACTTCAGGCAAACTCTCATATTTAAACTTTAAATAATACGTAAAAACAAAAATATGTAAAGATAAAGTCAACATGAACAAATGCATGAGACTGTAAATCACCCTGTGAGGAGATAAAATGAGATTATGCCGCTGCGAAGGTTGTTTAGACACATGTAATCTAGACCACTAAGGGCACCTTTAGGAATTATACTGATAAACGTTAATATAATGACTATACTAAGGGCAGGGAAAGAACAAATCTAACATGTACTGGTACAACAATATTAAGAAGGATATCAACAAGTGAGACTTGTCTAATGATCTTGAATTTGACTAAACAAGCTTGCGGGAAGACATCCATAGTGAGTAGTGACCCTAAGTAATTTAACAAAGGCTGAGATAAGTTGACTGGAGTATATAATACTAAAATTACAATCAAATAAAACATCAGTATTAGAGTTCGTGCCCAATGTAATAATGAACTCATAGAAATTCCTGAAGGGATAATCTCATTAAAAAGAAGCTAACTATGCATAGTAGTTAATTTACGATTTAGTAGATATATGAACATAGCTTATCACTATGATAAAGCAAGATGGCTCAACATGAAGCCTTTCAGACAGCCAAAGTTACCATCAGTGATGATTGCAATCAACACCAAAGAAGAACAGCTACAGATTTTTCACTGTCCTTCGCATATAAATAAAATAAAATAAACATTAGTATAATAAAGGGAGACACCCTTCCCACAAATAATACAAAAATGTGAAATTAAAAAACATGCAGCCTATATCATAAGCAAAAAGAACAACAAACAGTTGGCATGCACGTTATGCCATATATCACTTTGATTCGAATGAAAAACAAAAATAAGTGACAACAAAGAATGATTATTGGTCTAAATAAACTACCATTCCGTATTACATTCTACAACCAAGCATGACATTCACACTATACCAGCATATAACTGTACCACAATTTGATCTTTCACATTCATAATGCATTCTCTTCATTGTCATGCAGTAGTTCTGAAACACAATTCGTGCTAAATTTGCATTTCAGCTTGAATTGCTCAAGGGAGAGGGGCGCGAACAAAAGCATATAGTACAAACTACTGTCTGTTCAAATATTCCACTTAAATGGTTGCAGAATTGGGTTTCTTCATTATGAGGCAAAGCAATGGTGCCCAAGCAAGAAAGTAAAGAGGCAACAGAAGCACATAATGGAACTGAAGGATGAAACTTATTCCCATTTTTGAATACAGTGGAAAGCAGAATAAATGCTTAGCAGTTAAAAACTAGCACACACTGTTTGAAATTGTATGGTCTGCAATATTCAATCATTCATAGATACACCCTCTCATACCAGTAAGATCATTAATCCATTCAACATAATTCATTTCACGTCGAGACTATGCTACTGTCATAAATTAAGAAGAAGGTAAAAGATTTACCGCTGTGCCATCACAGTTACAGTGTCTGCAAGGCTCATTGTTCGGCTCTGGCAAGCGGAGACACAAGAGGCAAGGAACGAAGTCCTAAGGGCTGCTCTCGTGAAGTCATATGCACCATCAGAAATGATTTTCTTAATCAATCCTGTAATCCCATATAGCTCCTGGTGCGTACCCAAAAACCAAATTGAATCCAATGAAATGCATAAAGCATCATTAAGTGTCTGGGGGTCTGCCAAAGATATCAGACTCTCGGCAAGTTCCCAATCATGAGAACTCACAGCACCCTGAAACAACCGCCCCAGCTCAATCCTATCCTGCCGACTAAGTTTCTTCTCCTGTCCCATTTTCTCGTCCTTGACAAAATCAGAATCAGTACTAGTGACCAATCTAGACTTGAGCTTCTTAGCACTGCCACAAGTGCACCCGCCCCCCGGCATTCTCGGGTCTTTGCTCACAAGGGGTGCTTCCCTAGAAAACACCACATTTCCATTGCTTCCCTCACCTTTCTCAGCCTCATAACCCACAACAACTTCATTCTTCAAACCGCTAACTCTGTCATCATCAGTTTCCATTTCATCATCAGCAAACAGAGTTTCCGTTTCCTCTTCGGGATTAGCTTGACTACCCAACAAATGCAGGCCATTCTCACCTCCAATTTCCATGACAACTTTATTAGTATCATCCATTAATTATTAATCAAAAAGGTTAACCTCAACCTGAAGGGGAAAATCCTTCCACTTCCACCACCTCAATTCCCCCAAAACCCACCAAACTCAGCAAAAACCCCAAATTCGCTTTCCTTCAAAATCAGCTAAAATGGAATTTATTATTTCAAGAAATCCCTTATAACAAACAAGTAATCAAAACAGTAACAAACCCAGCAGAGAAAACGTTGAAACAACCCCTTTATTACCCATAAATATAAAACTATAACGTCCTCAATCGCACCAAAAACCCACCCAGAAATGACAAACCGATTTTGATGATCAAAAAGTGGGACCCAACCAACCACCCTAATTTTCCCAGTTCCCCTGAATTACCATCATCCTTCCAATCATTACAGACAACAGAATCACTGCAACAAATTACCACGGAGAAATTCACTTAAAAAAATTAATGCAAAATAAATAAAGTTCAGGAAAAAAAAAATAGAGAGGAGAGAGAGAGAGAGAGAGAGAGAGAGAGAGAGAGAGAGAGAGAGAGAGAGAGAGAGAGAAAACAAAAAAAATGAGTGAGGGAAGGGGAGGAAATGGGTGTTTTGTTTTGTGTGTTTGAGGGAGGGGAGAGAGAAAGAGAGGGTCGCACCATAACTGGATGATGCTCCTTTAAATCTTCTCTCTCCTCACCTTAAATCTTTCTTTTTTTCTTTTTTCTTTTACGGAAATATTTTTTTAATAAATTCATTTATTCAAATTTTTGTATTTAATTTTTAATTTTTCTCTCTCATCTATCCATAATTTTTTTATTTATATCTCTTTTATTTTTTTATTTTAATCATTACAAAAATTTAAAAATCAAATAAATAAATTACTCATTCAAACGCAACCAACTTTTGTTGCACAAGTGTTTAGTGTTAAATATTGAGTTTAAATTGTAGATTTTCGTTTAATTTTAAAATTATAAGTTAATTATTTTAATTGATTAAGAACCGAGGAATATAATTAAAATCAAAAAATATTTTTTAATATAAAAATATGTCTGAAGATTCAAGTCTATGTCATTACCTCTATTTCATTCCTTAAATATTGCTTAATATTTATATTTGTATTTGATTAAAGGGATAGTAGCATTTCAATGTTTGATAATTTTGGCATTTTGGGCTCCCAGCTTTCAAAGTTGATGATTTGGACCCTGATGTTACAAAATTGCAGCAAATCAGGCCTTTTTGCAGCAAACCAGGCCCCAATATTTGACCACTTTGGCATTTTGGGCCCCCAGATTCCGTCATTTTTGGACGTTTTCCGTACAAAAAGGCCTGAT
>JAOWAN010000054.1:13308487-13325511 GCA_028566635.1 Lobelia cardinalis | reverse complement strand
AAATGCAACATTTAAATATATATGTTATTTGAATGTAAGTAACATTTTTAATAAATGTTACTTTTAATTCTTTATTGGGTAAAAACTTTCCGGTTAATCTTTTGTTTACCGGGGTCAAAAATGGGGTGTCTACAACTGTCTATTTTTTGGCTAAAATTTCACGGGTTCTCACAGCATCAATATTAAATTGGATGTTATGCATAAATAATAATTAATGATTCAATCCATTTTTCGCAGTAGCTTGAACTGGAGCGACCTTGGAATTGATTGCCATGAAAAGGTTTTGAAGGTGTTCGGTCCTTATCAGTGCCCCGGTATTGATTATCATGAAAATTTTATTCATATTGTGAAACCCACTACTGTTCGGGTTGTACTTTCTCTAGCAGTGAGTCGTGGCTGGTCTCTTAGGCAGTTGGACGTGAATAAAGCATTTCAACAGGTGCGTCTTAATAAGGATGTCTATATCTCCCAACTTCCTAGTTTTATTGATCGTGATCACCCTGAGTTTGTTATATATGGTCTCAAGCAGACACCTCGAGCTTGGTACTTTGAACTCAGGCAATTTTTGATTCAACAGGGTTTTCGCAACAGTCTTGCGGATGCTTCCTTGTTTATTCTTTAGTTCGGAGGGGTAACTCTATATTTGTTGGTTTATGTTGATGATATTATTATCATTAGTATCCCATTTGAATCGCTTTATTCGGCTTATGTCTGCTTGCTTCTCGCTCAAGGATCTTTGGAAGCTCTCTTATTTTCATAGGGTTGAGGTATTACCTCATTTCGATGGTCTTCTTCTGTCTCACCATGGGTATATTCGCTAGCTGCTACAGAAAGTGCGTATGTTTGATGCAAACCCTGTTCTTACTCTACTTGATTCGTCAGTTGCTCTATATCTACATCTTGGTTCTCCTTTGTCTGATGCTTCCAAGTATCAAATGATTGTTAGGAGTCTTCAGTATCTGTCCCTTACGCGTTCGGATATTGCATTTGCTGTTAATCCTTTAGCTCAGATTATGCCTTCTTCGACTTATGTACATTTGTCTGCAGTTAAGCGCATCATGCGCTACCTGCGTGACTTGATGGAGCTTGGAATTCTTCTTTGCCATTCCAGTTCTCTCTCTCTCTCTCTCTATATATATATATATATATATATGCATTCTATGTTGCTGATTGGGCAGACAACAAAGATGATTACTCTTCTACTACGAGTATCTTATTTATATGGGTGGTAATCCTATTTCTTGGAGTTATAAGAAAAAGCATATTGTTGCTCGCTTGAGGTAGAATATCGCTGTTGTTGCTACTTCTGTTGAGGTTTGTTGGATTTTCTCCCTCTTCACTAAGCTTTGTGTTTCTATACCTGGGTATGCCCGACATTTATTGTGACAATATTGGTGCTATGCATCTCTGTTCTAATTCGGTGTTTTACTTCACAAGAAACATATTGCTCTGGATTATCATTTTGTTCCTGAGTAGGTACAATATGGTATGCTCCGTGTTACTCACATTTCGTCTTGGGATTTGGCCGATCTCCTGACGAAACCTCTTTCTCGAACTATGTTTCTTTGTAATCGTGGCAAAATTGGCGTCTCATCTCGTATCACAATCTTGAGGGGGCGTATAAAAGTGTAGGGTTGTATCTTTTGTATTTACTATTTTACCCTTAAAACTTTGTGTTGTCATCATATAAATGGGACTATTCAATATCAATATAATCATACTTTTACCATAACAAATTTTATCACCCTAACGGTAAGGTTGAGTTTGACTTAAGAGTTTTGAGGGTCTAAAGTCATTTTTGGAGTTCAAAATAATGTTTGATAGCGTATGATTATCAAAAATGATTTGATTTCAAGTTACCAAAATGCAAAACATGACATTTCGGCAAAATGAGTTGTGACCTCGTTTTACCGATGTGTACATATTTATTTTGATTAATTATTAATAACCTTCACTATTTTATATATATTTGTTATGCTTGTAGCATTTGATTTCATCCATGATAAGCTAATTTTCAAAAGCATTTAAATTAATTCTAAAAAAGTACTTTGAACCAAGTTAATTTTCAAAAAATCTCTTTTTAAGAAATAACTCTTTCAAAGTATTTTCCCAAATTGACCATGATAAGCTACTTTAGAATACTCCATTATTATACACATGGATAAAGTCATAGAAATGGGATAAAAACATCATCATGGTTCATTGTGTATGTATGTTTGTTTCCAAGCACTTTTTCACAAAAAGAAAGAGAAAGGAAACTTAAGCAGTATTTTATTCTCTCTCTAATCTCCAATCTAATCTAAGAAGCATCTTCTTTCCAATCTCTTACATCTTTTAAATTACTTGAATTAAAACTCACATTTTTCGGCGTTCCTTTCTCTCTCTATAAACATTACAAGAAGAACATCTCACCTCCCACAGTTCTCTGCTTGAATCTAGTCCCAAACAACAAACCCTAATCCCCCTTTTTCCTCTCTCTCTGTTTTTGACTCCTCACACTCACTCGATCATAGTTAGTAGAGAGCGGAAGCAGAATCTGTACCCATGGATGAAGAGTACGACGTGATTGTGCTTGGAACTGGTCTCAAAGAATGCATCCTCAGTGGTCTTCTCTCCGTCGATGGCCTCAAGGTCTTCTTAATTTCCTTCTTTCCTCGATTCTCTTCCCCCATCACTTCAATTTTCCGTGAATCAAAGTTGTACTAATTATTCGCCAGATCCAACTTACTTTTGCTTTTGTTGATCGGATATGGATCTTGGAGTGTCCATAACCATTTCCGAAGTTAATTTTTTTTTCCTTTTTTTTATTTTCTGGGATCATACGGGGCACGATTCTATCGTTTATATTGTTTTCGATTACAATCTGTCTTGTATTTCGGAATTACTGCTTCTCTGTGCAGAGTGGTTTGATGTTAAATCCTGAAAAGTAGATGGGGTTTTCATGCCCCCCAAGGAATCGTCTAGTGTGTTACTGAATTACAGACTTAGGGTACAGAATTTTTGATGCAAAATCTCCTTGCCAACTGGTGATCGGTAAATAATAAGCTTAGGTCAGTATGGTGGTGGTGTTAAATGCTGTTGATCCATCGCTGTGTCGGATAAGATTCTCTTTATTGAATCCATTATGATTTTCTTTCCGATTAATATTACTTTAGCTAATTGCATCTGTGTGTGTTGGTTGTTCAAGTATTTTAATGCCAGATTATCTTTTATTTTCCGCTGTACTTGGAATATATTTATTTGTCTGACAGAAACCTTCATAGTGTTACAATATTTGAAAATGATCATTACTAAGCATTCCACTTAGTTTTTGAATGATGAAACAACAAAATTGTTCTGATCATGTAATTTGATGACTTCACTTCCGTCAATTCAAATTTATGAGTTGTATTCTAGGTCAAAGAGTAGAGCGTTCAGCTGCAACTCCTTCATTTGGTACTTGAAGTATTTTTTCCACACGATTTGAGCTGAGCATAGTGTGAAATTCTAAATAAGTTGCACGGGAAACCTTGATTTTCACTAACTTTAGTTGGCGCATGGTGCTGAGTGGTACTTTTCATCGTTGAAAGATAATATTGCAAAATTGCTAGAATAAGTGCATTTCTTGGGTATATTGATCAAGATCCTAACGTAAATTCTTTATTCCTTGGTTGGCCCAGCTGTATTTTGTGGGATTCAAATATGTAGGTAGCTCATGTTATAGTTATTAGGCAACATGTGTCCCTAATACAGAATAATCTAGATGCATTTATGTGGGTATGTGTTAATACGGTAAATTGTGAATGATTACCCTTTACATTTGATCTTTGTATTCAAGTGTGCTCTGCTGATGGCTGTGTGCATTCTTTAGTTTTTCAAGAATGCAGGTTTTCCATACCACAGGTTCAATAATGTTCGCTTGTGAATAAAATTTATGGTCAATGATCTTCAAGCAATTTTTGTTATCGCTTTGAAATTCTTATTTGGAAATTTTCAATTTATACTTGCATTTACCTAACTTTAAAATCCTTGATATTGACATGAAAAGTGCTTTACATAAATTGATTTTCATTTCCTTTGATTGATTGATTGATAGAAACTATATATCAATTTATTCTCTTGGTCATTCATTTCCTTCTAATTAATTATGTTTTATTTATTTAAAAAGTGTCGAAACTGAATATTTGATTTTCATTTTTACTGTATAAAACTTTAACTTGTAGCATTCTTGAACAGAATTTCAATTATCCGATATTAATAGAAGGCTTCATAGTGGGTTTTTAATTGGTACGTGTCAAAAGCATGATACACAGGCTACATAGTTGGTCATTAATAATCCAGTTATGTGAATCAGGTTTTGCACATGGACAGGAATGACTATTATGGAGGAGAGTCTACTTCCCTCAATCTCATTCAGGTTTTTTGTCCTGAAACCTTTGTGCAATATATTCAGAGTTATAATTTTCCCTCGATCTAATTAGTTGATGAACAATCAACCTGCAGCTCTGGAAGAAGTTTAGAGGGAGTGATAAGCCTCCAGCTCAATTAGGCTCTAGCAGGGATTATAATGTAGACATGATCCCAAAGGTTCTACTTCGCCTATTCTCTCATGCTGTTTCCTAATAGTGTTATTTTTATTGTTTCGTCTTTTTAGCATACATGATGTCCGACTAATATTCCTTTTTTAGTTTATTATGGCAAATGGTGCTCTGGTGCGAGTCCTGATTCACACTGATGTCACAAAATATTTGTACTTTAAAGCCGTGGATGGAAGCTTTGTCTATAGTAAGGGAAAGGTATTGTAATTCTTTTATATGCTAAGTTTGACCTTGGTTTGCTACAGAGCTAACAATTGTTTGGTTTCAGGGCATAAACTCATTATTTCACTAACTTGGATAAACTTTAATCTGATAGGTGCACAAGGTTCCGGCAACTGACATGGAGGCCCTCAAATCTCCTCTGATGGGCATTTTTGAGAAGCGCCGTGCTCGCAAGTTCTTCATATATGTCCAAGATTACAACGAGAATGATCCCAGAACACATGAGGGGATGGATCTCTCACGAGTAACAACTAAAGAGCTTATTGCGTATGTTTCTAATTTTTATTTCATTTTCTTATTCAAACTGCCCACTTGAAGAAGTTAGCATAAGAGACGTTGTGGATTCAAAAAGTCATGTTTTTCAATGCTATATATGTTTGTCGTGTCTGCATGCATATTTTGGCCACTTCAATAGAATGTTCTTGATTCTATGTAAATATGCTTTCAGGCTGATGCACAACAACTGTTAGTTTTCATGTACACTTCAAAATGCACAAAGTGCCTGTTTTATACATAGTTCTCTTAAAGTACTAGCTTCAATAGAATGTCCTTGTTTCTATGTATTCATATACTTTCTAAGAACTGTTAGTTTACATGTACTCTTCAAAATGCACAAAGTGCCTGTTTTATACATAGGTCTCTTAAAGAGCTAGCATACCTCAATTTATAAAGCAAATAAAAAACCCCGTTTTTGAATCTCTATTATCCCAACAGACAAATAAATAAAGACAAAACCGATGTGCTTGATTAAACCACTAATAATTGAGTCGGGAACGCATATTCATCAATGTAATAAAGGCAGCCAGTTGCAGGAGATACACATTCACATTGAATGATGCTTAAGGTGAGGAAAGAAAGCTGTATAATGGAGAAATAATCGAGAAAGGATAGAGAAAACAGGGTTAAGTTCGTATACATCCCTTTTAACACTTGTTCCAGGTATTCAGAATCAAAATCTAGTTGCAGTTTGTGTACATTTACATATGTGAGGCTCAAGACTGGGATATTATGACAAATAGCTTGTAAAAAATGAAGGAAACAGAATTAGGTTCAGTCACATCCCTCTCAAAAGGTATTTTGGATTGCGTTCAAGATAATCACTGGTGGCAAATTGGCAATATGTATTATTTATTATTTGTTTTTCAAAATAAAGAAGATCAATAACTCTAGGTATACCGGAGGTCCAGAGAGTTGGAAGCCAGGATAAATAGTAAATCGATTTTCTAAACAAATATTGTGTTTTATTAAATCGTGAAATTGGGATAGACTATGTCTTGGACCACATTAAGCCGATAAGATACTATAAGTAGCCATTTTGTTTTCCATTGTGCATGTTTGACCCATCTTCTATTGAGAAATTGAAGAAGATTAATACTGGAAGGGGAATGAGATGGAAAATAAATACCAATTAGTTACTTGGACGAAGTGGACTTGTTATAGGGTCAGATGTCCCTATGGTATCAAGGAGGTGATATTCTTTGCCAAGGCTTTTTAGGTAATTAATGGGCATTTGTGTTGAAAATTTGTCTTTTGCTTAAGCCGTGCAATGATTCCTATGTGAATGGGGTGGTTTTGTAGAGAGTTATTGCAGCACGCTAGGGGGGTGTTTAACAGTGTTTTGGCTAGATTTTTGTACTGCTGTTGGAGAGATCTGTCCTGCATCTATATATGTATATGTATATATTGTATATTTGATCTTCCAAAGGAAGGTGGAGTCCACAAACCAAAGACCACTTGTCTAGCGGTATCCCCATCTCTTTCCCGACGGGAGTTTAGGGGTTCAAGTCGGGGACACACAACTGAGGAGAAATTATATCTTGGTGATAATGTTTCTTGGCTTTAAGCCTACTTGTTACTCTTTGTAAGACCTATTTAATAAATAATAAGGATTGAGGTCAGGTCTATGTCCCCTCCAACATTAAAAAAGAAGAGAGTAATTATGCTACAATGGCTTAGTTTGTAAGGATCGAGAATGGGAACCAAGGGGTGGCTCAGTGGTAGAGCCGAGCTTTACAGTATGTAAGGTCTCAGGTTCGATCCCTTCCCATGCCCCCTTGGGGCCCAAAAAAAAAAAAAAAGAGAAGAAAAAAAGTAAGGATCGAGAATAATAGGTCAGACTGAAAAGGGGTTGTCAGTAATATTCAGAATTGGTACTGTAGGAACTTGAGCACATACGAATTTTATATATCAATTAGGCTCTCTGATTGGTGGTTATGGTTTGGAGCGGAAGCAGAATGCCCTGTTTGGTTTAATTTGTCTCGAGGTTTTGAGTGTGTGATGAAGACAACAATGTGCGATCTAGTGGTAATACACCTCCCTTGTTTCCAATAGGTTAGGGCTCGAGAAGAAGAGAACTTCTTTAATAATATCTTAGTGATTTTAATTATTTGATCACCAATTAATTAATCCTAAATTATTACTCCCTCCGCACTTAAATACTGATCCCATTTTGACTTTTTTGGGTCAATTTAATGAAAATTTGACCAATTTTTTAAATTAGAATTGACTCGCTGTTGCGAATTAGTAAAAGTTGCCATTGATAGGTTACTTAACATTCTTGCAAATATTTATATTCTAGAGTCTAGAACATAATAAACATATTTTAAATAATAATTTGATAAAAGTATTAAGTTGACATTTCAGAAAAGAAATTGGACACTGATTTAGGAACGAAGGGAGTAGAAGATTGTGAAAATTGATCTACTTAAATATATAGTGATAATAATTTTTGCGTTTCTTCCATGTCAAAGTGGTTTCGGCCCTTAAATATCCATTCTGAGGCTTGTAGTTCTTGCATTGTTATGTGATGTGGGTGTCGTTAAATGGTTGAAGACTAGGCTTACTATGTGGTATGGAAATCAATAATTGGTAAATTTTTCTCTCACCACCGATTTGGGCGTCTAGTTGAGGGTTAATTATATATGTGTGTGTGCGTGCGTGCGCACATGTGAGTCGTTAATGAAAAATTGAAGCCTATCAGAGAACATGACATGACAAAGAATGAAAGTTAACATCATTGAGGAAAAAGAAATATGTAATGCATCGTTGATTTAGTTCACTGCAAAGAATGAAAAAACTGAATTGTTTAAGAATAAAGTACTATTTATTGCGTTCATAGACTACTAGAAATATTTTTCTCATCCGAGCGCATTTCTCTTTGACAGAAAATATGGTCTTGATGACAACACGATGGACTTTATTGGTCATGCTTTGGCACTACATAGAGATGATCGCTACTTAAATGAACCTGCATTGGATACGGTGAAGAGGATGAAGGTGAAGCTTCTGATTCATATATATCTTCATTTTTTTAAAGAATATAAATAAAATAAAACTAGAACTGGGGTTTCTATGCCTGGAAACTTGTGTTTTACATGCAAATTTTATTCTGTAATAGCTATATGCGGAGTCACTTGCACGCTTCCAAGGAGGATCCCCATATATTTATCCATTATATGGATTAGGAGAGCTTCCTCAGGTATTCTTTTTCTTTATCCTATGCCCTCTCTCTGTTTAAGACAACCACATACACACAAACATTTAATGTATGCTTGTAGTGCTCACCGAAATAGAGAAAAACAGAAGCAGCACTTTCCTCCAAGTACATTTAGTGTTTCGACTTTTAAGCCAGTTAATTTGTTCTGTTTAGGCATTTGCTCGTCTCAGTGCTGTTTATGGTGGAACCTACATGTTGAATAAGCCCGAGTGCAAGGTACTCCTCAGCAAACCCTTTTATCACTGCATGCCCCAATTCTCACTTACTTGAAAATGTGAAGCTCAAGGGTTTGAGGGTGTTTCTTTCATCATTTGTCTCACCTTATTATTCGATCAAATGTGGTTTCATTTTGACGCCGATACCAGGTGGAGTTTGACGATGAAGGCAAGGTAATTGGTGTGACTTCAGAAAATGAAACTGCAAAGTGCAAGAAAGTTGTGTGTGATCCGTCCTATTTGCCCAACAAGGTATTCCTCTAAGACTTGGTTTACCTGTCACTCTGCCTTGTTGCGTCATTTGAGATGGCCATTCTGGGCCATCCAGGCTCATGTAAGATATTGGATTTTATTTTGTGATACTAGTATTGCTGTATATTCTTGCTCTTATTGCTGTTGATGAAGTTTTTATTTTAAAATAGTTAGTGAATGATATCTAGTGTTTAGAAATATATTTATTGTACATTTCGACATAATTTTCTTTTTTGTATTTTGTTTTTTTGGGCACATTTTAAAAATTCACAGAGCTTAAACCCCCCTCTCGTGAAATGACGCTGTGACATAGTAATTTGTGGGATAGCATAGACCAGCCCAGCGTCCTGTTATTATATTGGAGGTGATTATCTGCGTACCTTTGGATCATAATTTGATGAATAGCAAGTTCATCTTATATCAGTATGGGCGTTAAGCTCGAATTGGGAGCTCAGTCGCTCACAGCCCTTGAAAATCATTCATGAGTGCTAGTAATTATTTATTACCCTCAACCATGTTAAGGATGGAAAATCAAACTCTTGTTCAGTTCTTGGAGGATGTTTTTGTGAGCAAGATTTCTCTTTGCTGTCTTTTTCCTCAATTATTTGTTTCTCTTTGGTCCATTCAGCGCCGCTATGCACCTTTCTTGTGTGGGAGGAGGTTATAACTCTTTGACCTATGTGACAAGGACTAGGCTACTACGAGGATCTGATATGGGAATGGATAAGGGGCTGAATCCGGCAAAAAATTGACATTTAACATCAAAATTAGTGTGAAACAGCCACATGCAATCCATGTTGTGTCATGCCAACACGGACATGGGTTTGGCAGAAGGGAAGGGTTGAGGTAGCATAGCTTCGAAGTTAGAATTTTTTTTTTTTTTGCAGTTCAAGTGGAAACCGAAGGAAGTTTCTAACTTTACCATTACTCTTTCTCTAGAGTGGCTTTCTAATTGTTCCATTTCTTGCTTGCTTGCGACTGTTCGGAGGGGTAAGTTCATTAGTCTTGTTCTTTTCCATCTCTCCTAACTCATTCTCCCCCACTTGCCCTGTTTCCCCCGAACTTCCCATACACTCTATTTTCATTAAATTCATGCTCTTCGTGTGGTTGCTGGTTATCAGTAAGCTCAATAGTCAATACTAACTATGCCGACAAGGTTTGGTACCCTATAAGAGCATTCTCCGGATTGTCCTCTGTTGCTCAAGTGTGCAACACCTGAGCCAATCCTATCCGCAGGCTTCATTCTGATGGTGTTCAATTTTTTGGGTAAGCTGGTCGGGGTGGTTGGTGAAGTTTGGGTTGTCATTCTTTTCGGTCTTCCTTTTTGAAGACGAGTACCAAAAATATTCAAAAGGACACAAAACTGTTTAATGTAGGAGGCTAGGAGCGTGAGGTGTTCGCTATCCTCGAGGATTTTCAGGGATGGATTGATGTACTGGCATCTTTCATCAAGATAGAATAGTGGTTTTTGTTCTCTTAAAACCTATGCCGGGGGGTGCCTTTAGACGACTTCCCATTTTGGTGATGCCACTAGATTAGAGTGCTTCGATATCTTGGGTTCTTTTGGTTTTCATTTTCCGCCAATTTTGACTTCTTTAATGAACTTCTCGTCTATCTTATACATATATATATTTTGTGTATGTGGATAGAATGTATGTATCATTTTTCTTTTTAATCTATATAAAGCCTCTTTCCTTTTTAAAAGAAATCAAATTAAGTTGAAATTTTGTCATTGACAGGTGAGGAAAGTGGGCAAGGTCGCTAGAGCAATTTGCATCATGAGCCACCCAATCCCAAATACAAGTGACTCTCACTCAGTTCAGGTTATCCTGCCGCAGAAGCAGTTGGGTCGCAGATCAGATATGTGAGTCCAATTCCATGTCTCTGCAGAAATGCTTGACAGTGTGTTACTGTTTTGATGGTTTTGATATGGTTTATGCTATTTGGTTCAGACCATGAAAAAATATGGCGTAATTTCAATCATCTTAGGTATCTTGTGGGGGAGTTAACTGAAGAGAATCAATTTAACTGAATTTAGAGCAAAAAAATCCCATACACTTTTGAACTTCATATAATTTGGTCCCAAACAGATAGCTACATAGATTGATTTATAGATTGCTGTTGTTAGTTCAGGTTGATTTATTTCTGGTCAGTTATTTACTCCCTCCTTTCCATAATAATTTTCGTTTAGGGTTTTGTACACAAATGAAGAAGGCAAATAAGTTGACCAAACTAAACAATAATATTTCCGCGAGCTCGCAGAACGAGTCCCCCGGTTCCGAAAATTGCCAATTAAGCCCTAATGTTTAATTTTTGTTGCAAAATGGATCATTTTAGACAGAAACCGTCAAAAGCTAACGGAAGTGGACTCACGTGCAAAACACGTGAGTTTTCCGTGGGTGTTTTCGTCTTTTTCCACACAGATTAAGTTCAGGGTCTAAATTGATATTTTACAAAATATACCTTACACTTACCAAGGGGGGTAAGTGCAATTTATCCAAAAACAAACAAAATAAAAACCCAAAAAGGAAAAAAAAAAAGCCTACCGTAATAAACCCTCTCTTCTTCCCGTTCTCACCCCCCTTTCTTCCCCTAAACCAATCCGCCACCGAAGATGGTGGAGGTATAGTCCTGGTTGGCTCTCGGTTGTAGTGGAGAGGGAGGAGGGGTTGCGGCTGTTACTAGTGATTTCAGATCCGGGTTTCTCCTCTTTAGTTGTTTATATTCTTCAAGAAACCCGCTGGCCGGAGCCTTGACGCCGATGATTCCGTCGTTAGTTGCAAAAGGAGGCGCCACAGATTTTTAGAGGGAGAGAGTGAAAATCACAGATCTCTCACAGATATCAGGGTGGGTGATAGGTGACTCGGCGTTGTGGCGGTTGTTTCGAAGATCTTGCGCCCAACATTGAGTCTTCCTTCGGTCCATAAGCGATGGATAGGAGATGGATTTGATCCAATCGTCAAAATTCCGTTTAAAATTTTTATCTGCCCTTCTATGGAGGTGCATCACCCAAGCTCAAAATACCCCACTGGATCAAGAAACCACGTATACCTTAGTCTAGGCATATGAGTTCATGGTTGCTAGTGCTTGGCAAATTGTTTAAAGAATTCAATTTGACTTCAACTATCTTAGTCTAGGCATATGAGTTCCGGGTTTCCTTATTGAAGAATTTAAAGTGAGCCCATTAAGTAGTAAGAGGGTTGGGTTTTGATAAAAACCAAACAGCCAAGCCATATACCCTTTTTTTTTGTTAACAAAAGCTCAAAAAGAGTTTGAAAAAGGAAAAACACCTGGATTGATTTTTGTCCGAAGGTAACGATGTGGCCGGCTCCCAGATCTGCGATCGTCCGTGTAGTTTAATTCTTTTGCCTAGTACGTTCAACTTGTATAAGGGGACTTCTGCTCAATCAATAATGAATCAAAACAGTGGACTGTTTCTCCATTAGCTCCGGCGCTTCTGGCCGGCGGTTTGTTCTTCATTTTCGATAAATTACACTTAACCCCCTTGATAAGTGTAAGATTTATTTTAAAGAATTTCAATTTAGGCGCTATAGTTTACCCGAGTGAAAAAAGACGAAAAAGCCCTTGAATAACTCACGTGTTTTGCATGCGAGTCCACTTCCGTTAGCTTCTGACGGTTTCTGTCCAAAAGAACCAATTTTGCAACAAAAATTAAACATTAGGCCTAATTGGCAATTTCTGGAACCAAGGGGCTTGTTTTGCGAGCTCACGGAAATATTAGGGCCTAAAATGAGATTAACCCTTAAAATTGTGAGAGTTTGTCGTGAGTAAATACTTTATGGAAAGAAGACACTTTGAAACAATTTAAAATCTAAAGCGACACTTGTAATGGCGGGAGTATCAAATTATCACTCCCTCAATACTAGTGCTTTGACCATGTTGAATGTCAATTTTGACAGAGGTAGTATGTTATATTGGGAAAAAATATCATACGTTTTTTAATACACGCAATAGTGGTTGTTTCTTGGGATTTTTGTTCTTGTCCTCGGGTAATAAACCTTCATTTTAAGTGATTGATTGTTTATTGTTTTAAACTGTATTTTCGTTATCTGGTGTCTTGCCTCTCTTGCTCTCGTCATCTATCTTATTAGCAGGATTTTTGTATTAGAAGTGCATGTTTCTTTATTCACAGTTACCATTGCATTCGCTAGAAGTAGTGCGAACTCGAAGGAAATAAGCGTATCCAAGCATACAAGTTTTTCAATTGTGTAGCTAATAATAACCTTGTTCTGACTTTTGATTTCTAGGTATCTCTTTTGTTGTTCTTACACTCACAATGTTGCTCCAAAGGGGAAGTTCATTGCATTTGTATCAACGGAGGCAGAGACTGATCAGCCCGAGGTCGAATTAAAGCCAGGACTTGATCTTTTAGGACCTGTTGATGAAATATTCTATGACGTTTATGACAGATATGAACCTGTCAATGAGCCATCGTTGGACAATTGCTTTATATCGACGGTAAGTTATTCAAAGAAAATCGATAGGAAAATTGATATTTTACTAAGATGAATCTCTAATCACTTTCTACTGTGTTGCAGAGTTATGACGCCACAACTCACTTTGAGTCAACTGTTGACGATGTACTTAATATGTATACAATGATAACCGGCAAGGTATGATTATGATTCTGCAAGTTGGATTGGATTCTTTATCCCATCATGTGCTTCCTTTGTGCAAAAGTAAAACTACAAGTTTCACAGACGCAGTCACATTTGTTAATGATCTTTAATAATGTTCAATGAGATCATGGAGGGTATACTGCTCATCCAATTCAGATTTATGCTATAGAACTGCACAAATATGGTTGATGATTGGTAAGCATGTGTGCCTTACATGAGAAAGTTGCTTGGGATTTTGTTCACTATTTGCTCAACATTGCATGCAAACACATTACCAACTAAGAGTCTAAGTTTAACTGTTAATTGCATTTGCTTAAACTCCATCCTAGTAACTGCTGCTATGTCTTCCGCAGATTCTTGATCTGAACGTGGACTTAAGTGCTGCAAGTGCTGCGGAGGAATGATAATCTTTTCCATTTGTGGTATACTTTGATTCTGTCATGTACCAAGTTCCAAAGTGATGCAAATTTTACCAGTGAAAGTGGGACTGAAATCAACCCAGATTTTCATTTCCTTCATAGATTATACACCATGTGTGATAATTTGTCTTTGAATTTTATAATGTTCACTTGAATCAGCATGTTGTTGCTCAGGATACTTGTGTTGTTGTCCATTGACATTAGCATAATCTCGTCCGAACGTGTTACATCTGCATCACAACTTTACATTGCTGGTTGTGGTGTTTTGAGCTTGTTTGAAGGTGGTAATTAGAGCTCATGGGGGAGCCCCTCCTGGTCCAGTAGCCCCAACCCAAAGAGTGTTTGGTAGAGTTGTTGAAAAGAAAAACCCAGCTTCTCATAAGCCATAAAACCAGAGATGATCTTCCTCAGGTCCCGCTGCTCCCCATAAGCTGAAGTAAAAGATAAATGCCAACATTAAAAGCTTTATAGCATGTATTATCTACTTACATTTTACTCTGTTTGCTTTATATATATATGTATTGACAATTAATATATTTATTCAATAAATACTTCAAATATTTCAATTCTATATATTTTATTTCTAGGTGAATTTTTTGATGCATAATCATTTTTTAATTTTCAAAAATAAATCATTTTTAATTTATCAAATAATGTATTTGTTTTGGGAAAACGGCATTTTAGGTCCCAATGTTTGACAACTTTGGCATTTTGGGCCTCCAGGTTCCAAAGTTGGTGATTTGGGCCCTGATGTTGCAAAGTTGCAGCGAACCAGGTCTTTTTGCAGCAAATTAGGCCTCAATGTTTGACTACTTTGGCATTTTGGGCCCTCAATGTTTGACTACTTTGGCATTTTGGGCCTTCAAGTTCCGTCAAAAAGGCCTGGTTTGCTGCAACTTTGCAACATCAGGGTCCAAATCACCAACTTTGGAATCTGGGGGCCTAAAATGCTAAAATAATCAAACATTAGGGCTTAAAATGCCGTTAACCCATTTGTTTCCTAACTTTCTTAAATTCAACAATTAAATTTTTAATTCATGAATATGAGTTGGTATTTCAATATGCAATAAAGTAATTTTCAATGGGATAATTCAAATCAAATGAGCCAAATTGAACATGATATAATTGCAGACAAATTGTTCCGAAACTTCAGATTTCTCCATACCATTTCTGCTTGTCTCAGTTGGTGTTGTTGAAATTTCACTACCCATATTGGGTTAAAATATTTAGGCATATGTTAATTCGACCTTGCTGAATTAAAATAATCGTGTGATGAAATTTGTGAAAAGTTTGAAAAATTCGAAGTACCTTACATATTTAGAGGAACTTGAAAGTACGATGAAATTTGAAAATATGGCTGACCTTGAAAATTTGGCATTTTTTCCCTTTAGAATAACTTGTTGAGCAGAAACCTAAACCTCATGATAGAGCATATTATTTCTAGGGAGCCATATTTCCCCAAAACCAGCAATCAAAACAGTAACTAACAAAAAGCTGAACTGATTTTTTAGAGGACTGTAAGAAAGCCATTTTGAGCAAGCAAAGAAGCTCTAAATCTGATAGACTAATTCACATTGTAAAAACAAATGCTTCAGACTTTCAGTGTGAGGAGATGATTTATAACCAAAATGCATTTCAAACCCACAGTCATTTCAAACCTCCAGTCTGAACATAGCTACTGCAGAGTGACATATAATCTCCAAAAGAAAAGAGCAAGCTTTAGAGGGATCCACTTGTTCCAATTCTTTTAGTAATTGATCCAATAAAACTATTTAACATTTGAAAACACATCTGCAATATTATTATTTTCGTGTTCAATAATTTTGATCCCTAACATTCATTTTGAATATAAGTAAAATATTATCCACTGACAACGAGGTGCAGTCTACTGGTAAGACGCCTCACCTGTTTCTGAGAGGTTACAGGTTTGAGTTACGTTGGGGGTAGGTGGAGAACCATTAACGATCCTCATTTAAAAAAAAATATATCTATTATTCACTCCGTTCCGTTTTAATTATCCTTAAGACGATATCTTTTCCATATTGGATAGTTAAAATGAAAAAGCGGGAGTAAAATATTGAATTTTTGATTTTGGAATTCAGAGAAAGAAAAAACAAAAGAACTGGATATTCATAATTAACAGTTTAACACTATCATATTTGTACCTGAAAATGGTCAAACTAATCATGGAAAATAAATATGTTGTTGCTTTTCGTTGACGGTTTTAAACAGCAAAACGTATCCAACCTATTCCGATGACATCATAGTCTCTTAATTTTGACGACAACTACAAAAAGATAATATTGTTACATGGTACACCTAAATTAACATAAATATGGGACACATCTTCGTATGATTAAATAGTAAGTTGTTTGTACATCAAAGTGCACATCCTCAGGATAAAGCTTCGAACGAAGGTAAAATCTTGATCGTATAGGAGAGTTTAAGTGATGTTGAATGTCTATTTATTTCTTACAAAAACACTCAGTTCAAAAAATATCACAAAGGAAAAGAACCGTGACTTGAAGAAATTCCTTGAAGTTTTTCATAGAATTTTAGAGAGAAAGAGATAGTGTAGGAGTTTATCCTCTAACATTAAAAGTAAAAAAAAAAACACTTTAGGAGATTGTCCTTTAATCGAAAATTTCATGGAGGAGATTGTCCTCTTGAGAAGAAAAATGAGGAGTTTGTCCTGTTGAGAGAGGAAAAAAAAAATATAAAGGAGTTTGAGCTAGAGATGTCCGCCATGGAGAGCGGCGACCCTAGGGTTAGGATAGACTAGCATTAACGGTTAGGGATAGTGTTTAGGAGAGAGAGAATGAAGAAGTTTGTCCTTTTGTATATTTAAATATGGAGAAGATTGTCCTCTTGAGAGAGGAAAAAAAAACATAAAGGATTTTGAACTAGAGACGTTCGCCATGGAGCGGCGACCCTAGCAAGATTTAGGATAGGCTAGCATCTGCGGCTAGTGATAGTGTTTAGAAAAGAAGAAGAGAATGTGCGTAGGATCAGAAGACTTTGATACCATGATAAAATGGAGTAATGCTCAATTGGGTAACTCAAGTTTATTGATAATTATAGTAGAATATTTATATACAAAAATAAAGTCCTAAACGAAATAGGTAAATGATAAATTTCATGAAGATTGATCAAGAATTGATTGATCAAATCAAATTGATTGAATGAGAAAATCCTTAAGCCAA